>VYZX01014277.1:138210-161229 GCA_013401335.1 Brachypteracias leptosomus | reverse complement strand
ATTCTGTGATTCTGTGATAATACGGGTCCATAATAATATGGGTCTATAGGGCTATCGTGTCTGATTTATGCAGTGTTTATGAATGACATTGTAAGCAGCCTTGGACTATGTATTTATATAAATATATATATATGTATATATGTGGATATTCTCCACAGAGAAGGAAAATATACACTGTGCCCAAGATGTCATAGTTGTATGAGAAGACAGCATGCTTACTGGAAATAGAGTATTTGGAGAATTTACATTTTAACAGAACATGAGTGCATGACAATTTAGTTTTTTAGGAGATTACAGCTGGATCAGATTTCCACAGGAGTGACAGAAGATAAGTCTTGACATCAAAGCAATTTCTTTATGGAGTTTCAAACTTTAGCTCCAAAGCTCATACATGCTAGAGTATCTCAGTGTGATGGTTGCAAGAGTTCTTAACATGACTAAAAGGATGTATTTTTACTATGTTCTTGGAATTATCTGAGCCATTTTAGTGAAAACTTTCCAAAACCAAGTCGGTTAGAGACAGACACTCACCATGGAAAATTTAAGCTGTAACAGTTAAATTTTGGCAAACTGTATAAGTAATTGAAAGTAAGCTCTTATAAATGAGCGTTAGCCAATCTTAGCTAAAGGGATTACTTCTCATATTATGTGTACATATATATGAATAACTAATACATTTACTTCTGCCATGCATGTACATACACATTATATATGCATATGTATAACAGGGAATTAGTGTAAGAGCTTTTAATGCAGCTAGCAATCAGAAAGACATGGCTTTATGTGGAGCAGTAGTTCGTACACTTCAGGCAGAATCCTGAGGTTAAGCACTAACTTCCAAAGCCTTCAAATTTTTCACGTAAATTTAGAGTTCATGAAAAGTGTCAGCCCAACTCTTGCTAAGAAAGAAGTCCTTTGTTTGGGTACAGCACAGGGCAGCATAGAGAGCAGCAGCCTGAGCTTCCTATGTGGCTCTATCAGATGTCTCATCCCTGACCTGGAATAGGGGGGAGGTGAAAGGTTAGTCCATTCTTCATGCTCATTCGATACTTCGCTTCTCTGTTGAGTGCCAAAAGAGTATCAATTACTGCCAGTTGTGTGTTGCTTTTTGTAATGTGGACTCTTGTCCATTAAGAATTGGACTGAGGCCACAAAACCATTTCATTGAGCCTGTTGGAAAGTCATCTTGATGGAGATGGCTCTTCCATCATTTCCACAATTGCTAGATTTGAAACAGGTACCTGGATTTAATGTACTTTGTTACTTGAGCTTCCCAACTTTTCATTTGTGTTTGGAAAGGAGATGTCAGGGCAGGATCTCTCTTTACTAATACTGATAAAATAGAATGGTAATTACAATCTTTCAGTACAGCCAGGATGCCTGGTAAATCTATGCTTTACTAGTCAGGACCTTGTTGCAAGAAAGGTCATGAAACATTATTCAAATAAAATTGCTCTAGTCAGGCAGTGTATGCACATTCTTAATACTCCCTGTAACAATCTAATTTATGGGATACTGCAGTGAAAAACAGGCTGTGGTGATGCTAGTGTAACAGTATCTTAGCAGCAAATAAACACAATGCGAGAAACTCTTCCTTTTAAAAACAATGTAAAGGAAAGACATTCAGTCCCTTGGGTATTCAGTCCCTTCTTTTCAAAGCATTTGAATTCTACAATACTAGAGACATTCTCAGTGCTTCACATGGGGAACATGGACAAATGCCACAAATAAGTTAATTAGTTTTGCACATGCATTTTGCAGACAACTTTTCAGACACTTTGCCTTTACTATCACTGCTTTTTGGTCCATGTGAATGTAATTTATCCTAATAATGCAGAATTGCATTTATAAATTACGGCTTTATCTAAGCAAGAATGCTGTACTGGTTTAACTTCAGCCATTTTTTAAATTGATATAGTTACAGTTTGCAAAAAAGCTATCATGAGTATCCTAGAGCCCAGGATCTACATTTTTCCAAGCACAGACTTTCTACAGCCATTCCTCTTCCTCTACATTCTTCCCCATGACCCATATTTCAGACCTGCCCTTCTCAGCTTTCCCACATGCATATATAGCAGCACTGGGATTTTACAAGCTCCCCCTTCTAACTCTTTGCCTCAGGAGCAAGAGGAGCAGGAACAGTGATAGATAATTTGGAAAGGAGTGGCTGGTGCTAACAAAAAAAATTCTCTCTGCCAACACAAAGACTCCACCCTGGTGTGCTGCTGAAGATGGGAAAGCTGTGATGGGGAAATACCGCTATGTGCTTGCCCTGTTTCTTACATAAGCAAAGTCTATAGGACAGTTGTCAGAGCAAGGACACTGTGCTAGGGAGCCTTTTGTTTCAACTCTGCTCAGCTGATTTTGCTGTTCTTACTGCTGGGTTTCTGCACTGATGATGCCAACAGCAAATATTGAACCCCTTTGTAAGCACAAGCCCAGTTTGTGGTTAATGCACGGCACACCATGAGAGGCTGAAATTTGGGCCCACTAATTAGCAAGGGCATCAAATCACAGGGCTCAAATCTGGATCCAGACTCCTCTGGAGTTTCAAGTTATTCAGGTCTATGGTTTTGGCTCTGGCTCATCTGTCCTAAAAACAAAGTGAAGTTGACAAATGTCTCTCTTAGGCAGCTGCCCCGAAGGACTGAATATCATTACAAAAAAGACATTAAAATACAAAAGGCCTTAGTAATTTGTGTAGGGTCTAGTTTCCAGTAATGCTATAAGAAGCCTGCCAGCATTTTGGTGAAAAGCGCCTGCAGCACAAATCTTATTAACCAAACTGAATGAGGACAAAACAGCCTCGTTTTGCACTCCCACTGAAGTCAATGGCAGAACTCCCACTGGCCGTGGCCGTGCATGATCCAGCTTTTGCAGTGTGGAATATGAGCACTTTCCATTAATTACCTGGTCAATTAGCTACCCAGGGCTTTTCATTCAAGAAAGTAACCCTGTTTAGTGCACCATTTATGCACCATGTTTAAGAGTTTAATATGATTTAAACTTGCTATTTTTCCTGAACATGAACCAATAGGAATAGCAGTAAAAAGTGTAATGAATTTAAAGCATAGTACAACCCAGGACCTAATCACCTTCATAAAAGACTTATCATTCTGTATTCCAAACTGAAAATGATAGAATACTTTCTATTGAGCACCAGGCCTTCGTAAGGACACAGTGAAACAGATTTTACTCCTCTCTCAAAAGATAGCTATAGCTACCTTGCATGTAGTGCTTACTAACTGGTGGATTCACTAAGATACTTAGGAGTCAAAATCTCTCTACCCTCAGTGAACTTGTGTGTAATAGGAGCATCCATACAGAACGTGAGGGAGAGGTATCTGGTGTACTCTAAATTCATGACCTAGCTTACTATTAGAAACATGATAGAGCAACATTACTGTTGATTTCATTGCTGATCAAAGGCTGCAGGTAAGTACCAGTTCACTACTGCTGTGGTTGTGCACCATGGGCTACAGACAAAGCTGGAGAGAACTCATTTTTTCCCAGGTTTCTCATAGATCATGCTGATTAAAAAGAAATAATCATAATTTATATTGAAATTTTGAAATTAGTTAATTAAAAAAACCATCCTGTACTGGATTCTGAGTTATTTACATTTAAAAAATGTAATTTATGCTATGCCAAAGATTAATTTTTATTTATTTTGCTCTTTTTTAGTGATCTTGTAAAAGCTTTTAATTCTCTCCCATGTTCCTTCACTGCCAACATAGCTCAGTATAACCCAGACTTCTTAGCAAACATTGCTACACATGCCAGTATTCTGTCTTTTTTTAACTAAACATGCAAATTGCTAAGATATTTTAGTACCTTGGGCCTACATTCTCAAAGGTATTTAAGCACAGAACTCCTGTGAGTATCTTGGCTTTGTTACTTTCTAAAAATGCTAGAATTCCCATATGTCCTAACATGGCAATGGTAAATGAACAACTAATACTGCTGCTGTATTTACATAAACTATTACAAATTACATTCTTTCAGTGTAGAACATGATTATTAATCATCCCATTCATTTCTGTGTTACATGCAACTAAATGAAGAATACAGTGGACCCTTTGTAATTACTTACCCTAACTTCACTTTTAAAGCCAAACACTTTGTGACTTTACACTGATTTTGAGTTTATTAAACAGACTCCTCTATTATATAAAAGAGAAGAAGATGTTTACATAAGATTTTTGACATTTATTAACCCCACTGAAATCTCTCTCATACAGTAGTCAATAAAAAGTGCAGTATGTGCATATGGATATTGTAATTAGCACGTGTGTCAGGGTAACAAATGAACTCTTTCTGTCAACACAGAAAGGGCCAGCAGAAGGGTAAATCAAGATTACTCTCTACTCATGTGGAATCTAAACAATTAAAAAATAATCTTCTGTCCTTAAATGCTACAAATTATTTAAATAATTGAAATATTCAGGTCTATCCCCATGATTGTTTGTGCACTGAATTATTACTACCCAAAGATCTCAAACTGATGACCCAGCTCTCCCCTTCCACTGTCTGCTCCCCAAATCTGTTGCATTGCCTGATTTTCTCTTGCTTAATTAACACTGGCACTAAATTTAGAATTGTCACAGCCTGAAAGGACAATTTACTATCTATGAATTCCTGTATTAGCACTAATGGAAATAGTGCTTGGGGAAATACTAATCTAAATTTGAACATTAGTTTAGGGTCATATTTTTCTCCATCCTGCCTGGTATATTTGCAAGCAGACGATGTGTCCATACAGATAATAGACTTCAGATAACAGACTTTTAGTCACAGGAACCCTAAAACATTGGCTTGCACTGCTTTGACTGGTTTAGTCAGGGATATTTACAGCACCGCTTGTCAGGGGGATGCCAAAAATTGCACTATCCTAGAAAGAAAATCCAAGGTTTTTGGTGTTACGCTTTTGGGGGCTTGGAGGGAGGCTGCTGGTGGTGTAAAATACAGCTTCATGAACAGTTCTAACAGTTAAAGTAGAGAAACCTCCTTCTCTGCTACAGGGCTAGTTGGGATGGAAAGCAAGAATGCAATCCCTCTACTTTGCACTGCAAGCACCTAGCTGCAGGAGGTGAGAGGTGCTGCTTCTGTGCTCCTCCCACACTGTCTGCCTGAACACTGCTCTTGTATAGTCTGGCCCATAAAAGCCATTTCTTGACAATCTGGCCCTGCATCTTGAACTAACTTGAGAGAATCAAGCCTTCTGAGGTTCAGCATCTAATAAATTCTGCCCCTAGGCAAGGAAGTGAATGGCCATTTAATCTTTTCTGTAGCTGCCCAGCAAATGTATGCAGAGCAGCATGAGAAGGGAGACAAGCCTGAGAGGTAAATGATGATACAGAGAGAAGAGGGTTCATGCTCTTAAATTACTGGACCTAATGAGGAGCTAGAAGATGGCTCTAAGCCTAAGAAGAAAAGGTCATGCAAATAGTAGTAAAGATTGGGATGAGTGAGAGTCCTGAAAAATACTAGAGACTTGTAAAAAAGTAAGAGGGTGGGTGGGAGAAGAATGTGATGGAGTGGTAAAGTCCTGAAAGCAGATTTAGAAATAGTGATATTGCTGAGGAACCAATAGGAGAAGCAGTAAGCAGAAGATTAAAAGTGAGGTGGACTGAGAAAGGCTATGCACGATGCAGAGAAAAGCTGCTAAGGGAGGTACAAGGAGGCTGCAAACAGGGAAATCCAGGGAGTACCACAAAGGATCGTATCTTGGGAGGCTTCCTGTGATGCACAGAATATATAAATGTACAGCTTCTTCTGATGTTTGTTGCGGTTGTTTTTTGTTATTTCCTCTGACACAAGATTAGTCTCATGAGACCCAGCGCTGAGGATTTCAATGTGTTTCTATGAAAGGCATCCCAATGATTGAAGGAAAAATCCTTCAGAAAATACAGAAAGTCTCCTGGTCTCCTGCTAGTGGTTCAAATGTTCTCCCAGAAAGCATTTTTCACCTTAGAATAAAAGTTATGTTTTGAGTCTTGTCAAAAAGATAAGGCATCTAAGGTGTTAGTGTGTTTAGCTACCAATGGGCAACAGTTCTCATAGACTACATATGAATCAGTGTGGCTGGAAAGTCCACTCAAAAAAAGTTTAGAAGCTAATCATAGAATAATTTAGGTTTGAAGAGACCTTTAAGATCATCTAGTTCACTCACCTCTCTACAACTTCCTTCCCTCAGCCTTCTCTTCTCCAGACTAAACAGCCCAAGTTCCTTCAGGTTCTCCTCATCAGACTTGTTCTCCAGGCCCTTCACCAGCTTCATTGCCCTTCTCTGCACCTGCTCCAGCACCTCAATGCCTTTCTTACACTGCAGTGCCCAAAACTGAACACAGTTCTCGAGGTGTGGCCTCACCAGTGCTGAGTAGAGGGGGATGATCACTTCCCTTGTCCTTCTGGCCTCACTATTTCTGATAGAAGCCAAGATGCCATTGTCCTCCTGGGCTACCTGGGCACACTGCCGACTCATGTTCAGCCATCTGTCCACTAGCACCCTCAGGTCCTTTTCTGCCAGGCAACTTTTCAGCCACACTTTCCCCAAGCCTGTAGCATTGCATGGAGTTGTTGTGGCTCAATTGCAGGACTCGGCACCTGGCCTTGTTGAAACTCATACAATTGGCCTCAGTCCATTGATCCAGACTATCCAGGTCCCCTGTAGACCCTCTCTATCCTCAAGCAGATCAATATTCCCATCCAACTTGGTGTAGTCTGCAAATTTACTAGGGGTGCACTCTATCTCCTTGTCAAGATCATTGACATTAAACAGAAGACACTCCAACTGAACCCTGGGGAACACCACTTGTGACTGGCCACTAGCTGGATTTAACTCTATTCATCACCACTCTTTGGTCCCAGCCGTTCAGCCAGTGTTTTACCCAGCAGAGCATATGCCCATCCAAACCATGTGTCTCAGGTATCTGGAAGGTTTTGACATCTATGTGGGGAACATTAGCACAGCCTCTCACATAGAGGTTACATGGACTGTCAAGTAGATAAAAATAGTCTTCCTTAATACAAATTCAGAGAACTAATGAAAATCCACTTACGATTACAGTAAGAAAATCCACAAATAGGCTCCTCTCACTGGACTACTCCTTTGTTTATGGATTTTTGATCATTAGTTATTATGCATGGGAAACATGTTCATGCTAAAAAACCCCATTATCATCTGCTTCAATGGCCTGCGGTCAAATGTATTTAAAACAACAAAAGTAATAATATATAATATCCCCTCTTTTTTTGACCCATAAAGGTAACCTTACACAGTGTTCCCAAACTATTTCAGATAATTTTGCCTTAAGAAAAAACAATGATCATTAAGAACTGTCAGCTAAAACTTTTAAAACCTCTCATTTGGAGGACGCCATTGTTTCTTGTCTTGCTGTGCCTGAGATAATACAACTTCATACTCCTTTGGTTTTCTCAGCCTGACAAAAAGGTTTTGATATTTCTTATGAATTTTTGGTTCTGCATCTCAATCATCTAGTAGCTGAGTAGACAGAAGTTTGAAAGATTCCAACTGTTACTCACTGTGACTAATTTTTTTTTAAAAAGAGCTTTATGCCACATATGACTGACTTCTTATCTACACTTTGCAGGAAAATAATAAGTACAGGGAAATAAACATAGTCATCTGTTAAATTATGGATAAAGAATGCACTGTTTTATGGCTGTTTATAAAAACAATGAGCAAAGCATCAAAGAAACTTTGTTTTTGAATTCTAATGAAGGAACCAGATTATTTTCTTCAGTTTCCTCCTATCACAATACACACAGAAAGAGTACAAAAAAAGCAAACACATAAGTGCATGTTTTTTCTCCAGAAATTGACACAGGAGTTGCTAGAAATGTTTGGATTTGTGATGGGAATCAATCAAGCATGGGATAGTAGGAATATAAATCATGCACAGAGGAGGAAGGCTCTTCTGAAAAAGTTTCTATGGTATGAAGGCAAATAGTGAACTGCATATGAAGTGTAAGCTAAACAAGAGCACTAGGCCCAATTTTTGGATGCTTTGCTCAGCAAAAAGCACCTATAAAGCCAAGCTAAATTATTCTTTGAAGATTTGTGGTTATATTTTGAACTTATTTTTTCTTTTATTATTCCACTGAAAATGGATTTTTATTTGGAAAGGGGTCTCCACGTGTCCATCTCAGTTTATTTTATGGTTTCCTTTATAGTAGTTACTAAATCACCTCTAAATTTGTGGAATTAGCAGGTGCTTTTAGGCTAAAAGGCAGATAGCAGAAGTTCATACAAACAGCATTTGGAAGCATGGGATCCCGTCTCAAATGGATATCTCATTGTGCACTAGTCCTACCACAACATTTCCACACTGCCTGCAGATACTGACTGTAGATGCAGTGGCTCAAACTGAATACATGCAAGACTGAAATAACCCTGGCTGAAAGGGGTGGATGATTCCAATAAGGAGCCAAAACAGAGTATGTGCCTCAGTTCACTAAATGGCTGAGTTTCTCTTACATATTAGTCCCAGGTACTTTGGATAGTGAATGGAAGGGAAAAAATCCCACTCTTCTGTCTCTTCTTGCTACAGTTGGGAATCAGTTGCTTCTTCTCACATTAAAATTTGGCCCTGGCTATGCATGTAACCAGTGTCTCTATCCGTTACTGGTGAAATTTCCTGTATCTGGGACAGTGTATGAAAACACTCCAGAGACTTTAGTTTATTCAGTTTATTGCTGCCATAGGCTACAAAGAGCACATTGCTGCAGCCTCAGCACTGCTCAGCATTTCCCTCCCTTGGCCCTGATCCCTGAAGCTGCTGACAGCTCTGGTTGTTGCTATCTCAGAGACTGCCTGTCCATAGCCTATAACATCCCTGGGGACCCTGTAGCTTTGCAGATGTTATCCAAGGAATGTCTGGCAAGTGATCATACAGGGTTTTCTTAATATGTATGCTGCCTGGTTTGGATAGTCACAACTGATCTTGTAGATTTGCTTTCTTTCCTTGACTGGACAGCCTACAAGCTAACCTTGAACAATCATGCACCTCAGTCACTCGCACATCTGACCTGAAGTCTGGCCTCTGTGAGTACTTAGCAAAGCTCGATCTCTAAAGCAATTATGGAAAGTGAAAGGATACAGCACACCTAAAAGTAGTCCATTAATAAAACTGCAACTTTTCTTTTTTTTGGCACTGTGTTACCTCCACTCTCGGTGCTTTTGGCATAAAAGAAGTCCAAGAAGGTTTTTTTTCTTTACAACACAGGTGGTTTCCCCAAGGCGCAGCATCAGTTATGAAAGGGAATGGCAGTGAATACCAATCTGATGGGGATAAGGATTAGACTATTTCAACCAATGCAACTGTGGCATGTTACCATGATTGTCAGGGAACAGAGAGCTTGGGTAAATCCATTGCTCATATGGCAAAATATACTGCTAAAAGATCCCAGCAATATTTAGAGAGGAGGTTTATTTTTCCTAGAATTGCTTTTGTTTTCTTATTCCATTATTCTTACAATTTTTCTTCTGTTTCCTTTCAATGAGATTGTTTTTCAAATCCTAAACAAAAGAGTAAGACAAATTATTCTGCAGCAGTATATGAGTTGACATAGAGTAACAGAAGGAGCCATTATGATCTGTCAGGCAAGTACTTATTTAGGGACTTTTGAAACCACTGATAATTGACTTAGTAGAATAAAACAGCTTCTCTGGAACTGATGGAGTCTATTGTTTAAGTACTTACCACATTTGCTGCAAGTAATTTAAAAATGTCGTTGACCTCGGTTAAACTATTACAGACATAAAGGAATGGTGAAAGTTTGAGGTGCAATGGTGCTTTTTAATGCAGTTTTACTAAACTGACAGCGTAAATACAGATTTGTAGACTAAGGTGGGGTGGGGTAGGTGTAGTTGGTCATAAATCTAAACCCCAGTGGTGAGCACCGTTAGTAACAGAGGCAGCTGGAGACTGGAAGAAAGAGATTATAATATGCAAGGCACTCGGCTGTGTCAGCCTGACAGCCTCTCTGTCTGCTCCACAGGACTCCTGTGAAGGTTGCCATGGGCTCAGATCCATGTGTCCCTGATGCATATTCAATACCAGACCCCATCTCTCTCTCCAGAAGAGGGTAAATTGTGCAGACATACAAGACTGACACACGCACACAAGCAGCCACATCAGCTGGAGCAGGGAACTGGATGCCTGGTGATATCCAGGGGCCTAGGAGACTCAGTCTCCTAGGTCCCTGGGAAGCATAGAAATCCTGAGAAGGCATTTGTAAATTTGAATCTTAAAATCTGGGCACCTTGTCAAACTTTGCTGAACAGTCTGATCACAGTGGTAGCTGTTCATGGAGACAGATGTGGGCTTGCTTTAATACATCTACAGCATGACTGTTGCATTAAGGAGCTCAGAGGGTCCTCATTTCTAGTTCTATGATTAGGACACCCTTTTGGGAGGTGAGAAATAGGAGTCTGAATAATCTCCATTTGAGAAAGGCACTGAACAGGTTCTCCCACATCTCGTGCTCCAGTTTCTGAGAATTCAGATGCAAAAGGTTGTATTCCTAGTGGGAACTGCCTGTACTTTGTAATAGAGAGAAAGAAAGGATCAGTTCCCAGTGAGAGTCCATTGCTTTGCCTCCTTGGCAAGGGGAATGCAGATAAGGACTGACTGGCATATTTTCCAGGTTTTCTCAGACAGGATGAAGTATACAAGCTCATCAGGTCCTGGCAGCAGCTCATCTATGTGCTTTATGCTCATTGTGCTCCTGCAACTAGTCTAGGTGTTTGCAAGAGGTGCAGTGCTGTCTGGATGGGCCATTCTTACATGCATGTCCTGCCCTCTTGATCTCCATATGTGCTGTGGACACAGCCAGGATTTCCATATTGCTCTGTTCCTGTTCTGACCTGATTGTTGGACATTGGGAAATCTTGTTTCTAATCTGAGTGTGTGCACAGTCCTGAAATTCCACTTGAGCAAAATTTCCAGCTGGAAAGAAAGGATATTTGTGGGTTTGAATGATGGCTTGAAGGATTGTTTGAACAATGGAAGAATTGTAACTTTTTCCTTGCAATACCTTTGTGAATATTGAAATGGCAAAATAGTTTAGAAAGATAACTTAGAACTCTGTGGCAATTTCATGTTCCGGTGCTAATATGGACATCATCTTACCTGAAGTATGAAAATGATGATGCAAATGCACGTGCTTGTTGAAGATGCTGTCAGCTATCACCAAGGAAAACAAAGACCCACCTATCTTTTTCAAGTTCATGGCATGGCATGGGGAATAGAAATAAAGAAATTATGAGGTCTGACTTTACCTCTCCTGTGCTTGTACAAATCTGACTGACTTTATTGGTTTCAGTGGAATTATTCCAGATTTACACTATTTGAAGAAGAGAACTTAGCTTTCTTAGATTTCTACCTACACAAAACAAAATAAATGCTAGTCTTGATGTCCTTGGCTGTGTTTTAAGAACATTAAATAAAACTGGCTGGCTTCAGCAATTATATCTAGATCATGATACCTTAGTTGCAACATAAATATAACTAAAATTTAATTAGTCCCACCAACAAAATCACTAACTTTGTTGCTTGCTAAAAGTGAAATAGCTCTCCTCTGTATGACAATGTCAATGTTAAGCCATGGATTCCTGATGTAGTGAAAGCAATACTTATGGAAGAGGTCATTTGTCAGCTAAAGACAATAACAGCCATGACTAAATTCATAGGCTGAGATAAGCTGAACATAACTGTTGTTATGAGTACCTTGACAGCACTGTACAGATATGTACTGTAATGATGCTCTACAGATATATTTACCTATATGGAAGCAAATATAGATCTGTATCTTAAACCTGGATGTAAATCAAAGCAAAGAGATGTTAAGAACATGAAGCTTGAAGATACAGAGGATTTTTTGACTGCCTTTTCACTTGAGGAAATCTGTAGAAAGGGATAAGAAAAACTGTTCCGCTGGGAAAGCAGGTCACATCCCTATTTTGGGGGAACAGTCTGGGTGATCCACCCCAAATCTTGCAGAAACAGACTTATCTGACAGCGATATCTATAGCAAGCACCAATCACTGACTATCAAGCATAACCAACCTTCTTCAAGGTAAATCCAGGATTCCCTTAGGAAGTCAATACCTTCACCTCTGTTGAGGGATTATCAAATGTGCAAAGCGGTGGGTTATGTTAGCATTGTATTGCATTATCCATTTCTATTACATTTCTAGTCCAAAGCTCATAAGCTACCAGTGCACATTCCTTTGGACCTGTTATTTGCAGACTAGGCTCCAGTCCAGATCTGTTTTTTGGGCATCTTTCTGGAAAGTGACCTTTCCTTGTAGGAAGAAAAAAGCTGTGTTCAGAAGAGCCGTCCACATGCAGCTCCTGAGGCATGGTCCTGCCAGCTCTCACTACAGCCTGTTATAATGCACTTTTCTGAGATGTTGTTTTCTCACTATTCTTGTGGTTACCCAGGAATGTCAATATATTGCCATGCTGAAATTGCAACAACTGTGTAAGAGCTGTTTCAAATAAAAGAGTGAGAGTGAAACAGGAGGAAGAAGGTAAGAGAGGGAAAAAAGGAAAGAGATGGTAATAATAACATTTAAAAGACAACTTTTTTCATGTCTTTGCTTTTTGGGGTTTGCTTGTTGGCTGTATTTTCCTGGATGGATTTGTCACTTGAAGAAGAACTTTCTATAGAATTGATGAATAGTATTGATAATCAGTATTGAAAGCCTCTAGTAACATACCAGACATATTTTTATTCATTTCAAAACACAAATTATTTAATTTGGAATGGAATAGTGGATGTTCCTTATGGAGTTATCCTCAGATCAGTCAGTATTCATTTATAAATAAAATATTCAGTGAAAGAACATTGCATAAAGTTTATAGGTACCATAACTTTGTCTTGTCTCTTTTCTTTTGTGATTAAAAACAACCTTCACCTACTATTTCCACTAAGTCCTAATAACAAGTATTGGATTTTACTGGGGCTTTTTCAGGATAAGTGTATATAACTGTATTTAACTCTTCATGGAAATTAAACTCAACCCTTGGGCTGTCACAGTTGCAAATGTTGTATTTTTCAGCACAAAAGGCAAAGCACCTCTGGCCCAGAGTGAATTTTTATAGATGTATATTGAAGGGATACTAACATTATCTTAAGTGGTGGCACACTCTAATGTTGTTCATTACTATATCTTAGTATTAATTAGGGAGGGACAAATTAGTTTGGAAAAATCACAAGTGTAAGTTGAAGCAGAAATTTTGACCTCCAGCTTCTATAACTGCCCTGGTAAGAATAATTTTCTGACTCTACCTCCCACAATTGAATTACCCTCTGCCCCAGGCATTTTTCTTGATATTTGACCCCTCTGTTGAAGGGCGTAGCCAAAAAGAGAATCAGCTCTTGGCTGGCCACTTATGTCCAATGTAATATGCACTGGGTGATCTAAGGCAAAAAATATACAGTTTTAATGTTAACATGCAGACTTTGCAACATCTGTTACTGTTGCACAGACAGCATGGTGAGACAAAAATAAGAATCTCAATGAAGTTTATCTGAAGGAGTGTGTGGTTAAGGCTAAAAGAGAAGCCTCAAAAGAGGGTAGAAAGATACTTGAAGAACCTACATGAGTCAGCCAAAATTTTTATTGAATTTAGAGTTTCACTAATAGTCACAACTGGTTGCAAGGTCAAAGACAAAGTCAAAGATATGACAGAAGGGCATGGATTAGGGCTCAAAGGCAGAGTAGAGAATCTTTGTGGGACAAGGACAATCTCTCTTGAGAGACATGTATGACAGAAGAGAAGAGGTAGTAGAAGAACCAGAAAAAGACTGGGATGCTCAGGTAATCTTATGGCTCCTGCAAAAGAAGATTGCTCAACATTTCGAAGTTTTCATACCTAAAAATGGTATGAATAATAAACATAATAATCCAAACTGGAAAAAACTCTCTCAGTAGGTGCTAATTAAAAAACAGTATATTATTTGCTGCCTGCTAAATATTGCCAGAGATACAGGGAATCTATTAATCACATAATCCATTACATCTGTTAGTTATATTAATTTTAGTTTTATCACTTGTGAACTATCAGGCTATAAATTATACAGAAAGCTATAAAAACCTGATTATTTAAGTAGGCTTAGGTGAATGGGAAAATTTGGAATGAGTAAGGTCTCACTCTCTTAAAGCTAACAATCATGTGACATTAGAAATGGCTTGACTCTTAAGTTCCAGCTCAGAGATTTATGTTTTGTCAGTGAGATTTCAAGGCTACCTACTGTTAATCCATATCCATAAATGTATTAAAGCCTTGTTTAAAGGCATTCCATTAATACCTGAAGACATGAAGAATAAACCTGTTGCTGGTGTGTTCTCTGCACAGGTAATACCTAAAGTATTTTCTTTCTCTTAGAGAAATTGTATGTATTCAAATTCCACATGTGAATGAGTAGCTCTCCTCCACCTCCTAAATTTCTAGGCAATGTGGAATTTTGAAAAAAGGCAGCTGAGGGGAATGTTTTGAAAGTGAATTAATTAAAAAATAAAGGAGAAAGTTAAAATAAAGAAAAAAGAACATACATGTATATGGGTGAATTCTGGAACACGTCTCAAAAGTAATAAGTGGAAATGATCCCTGGGAAAGGAGGCTTGAAAGGACCATAATCCTTGACAGGTTAAAACCAAAGTCACAAAAAACATGCCAAAAAGACTTGGAGAAACTAACCTTTAGTGATACAGAAGCTGCTTCCTATTCATACCTATCAGAATAAGACAGCTAGTCTAGTTCCAAAGTATGGTTAAGAAATAGTAGGAATATTTGTGCAATATATAGCAACTGCAGAAAGACTGGCTGAATCATTCCCATACCACAGGCATTCTTTGAAGGAAATAAGCCCAAGTAAATGTTTTAGACAGATGCGCCAATGAAAGCATTTTAAAATAAATTAGTACACTTAAGAATAACAAATCACAAGAACTTAGTAGTGTTGTCTTTAGAATTCTAAAAAAAAAGGTAAATATAAAATTTTTGAACTTCTAATTGACTTGTGATTATTGTTTGCATCTGTCTTATTGTCAGAGGAAAACAGATGGGAGACTTGACATCAAACTTTAAAGAAAAGCTCCACTCATGATCCTAGGAAATATAAATCAGTAAGTCTGATTTCCACAAAACAGTAGAAATGAGAGAAGTTGATAATGAATAAAATCAGTAATGCAGTGAGGGATATGACATATTTGGGAACAGGCTTTTGATGAAAGCCATAGTTTTATTATAGTTGAGAAGAGAATAAATGAACATGTGGGTATGGCTGATCCAAAGGATATAATGCATGTGGATTTTCAAGAAGCATTTGACAAAATCTCTTTTAAAGAAACTAAGCACTCATGGGATAACAGAGGAATTTTTCTTATGGATTAATGGGTGATCAAAGAAGGTTAGAAACAAATGACATTTTTATAAAATGGAGAAATGGCGAAGGGTTAGGTATCAAAAAATTCGCAAAATCTCCTTAAGATCGGTACAGGGACATATGTAAGTTCAACATAGTCTGGATCTGAAAATGAGGATGAATGTGTTGTCAGTCACTATTAAATCTCTACATGGTATAGACATTTTTGGCATAGTCTGTTTTGAAGTTGACTCTGGAGAGCTACAAAAGGATCTCACAGTCGTGAACAAATACAGAATAACTTAACATCTCAATATAAAATTCAATGTCAGTGAAAGCAGGGAAGTGTTCACAAAAAAAGTAAGTTTTGCTCCAGGTACACAGTCATGGATTATAAACATATTTTTATTAGATAAAATCATTGCGGGTAGTTCTCTGAATGCATCAGCCTAGTACTCCATGAGAGTGAAAAGGGTAGATAAAAAACTGAGTGAAACAAGCTGTGGAAAAAAGTTTCTGTCTTTAAGTTGACCAATTTACGTAATTTTTAAAAAACGAGCTAAAGCTATCAAGAACACTTCAAGTCACCTACCCAAAAGTTGGAAAAGTATCCTGCTTATTTAAAGAAATAAGGTATAGCAGAAAAGAAGCTGATCATTAGTTAATAATACCACATAATGATGAAAACGTACGTATTGAACTGAGATAGGTATGCCCTTGCTTTTGAAAAATTTATCCCATCCAGTCATTCCTCAGCTTGAAGATGTGTACTTTCTAGTGTGCATTAAGGTTCTTTATCTGTTTTCCAAAGTGTTTCTCCAAATTCTTGATGAAGACAGTCAGCATGTGAGAGTGTCTCTAGTCTTGACTGTCACTCTGGAAGGGGATGCCAGGTATTCTTGCTGTCTTACAGCTGGCACAAGGCAGAGCACTGGCCCTTTGGTAGTCAAGGCTTTCACTCTCAAGTTTCCTTTCTGCTAATGCTCCACTTAGAAATATTTATCCTAAAGACAACAGACAACACGAATATAACTTAAAACCCCTTTGTTTCGTGTAACAAGCAATATTCAGTACCATCAGGGCACTGAGAGCACCCATGGACCGTAATGTCTTCTCCCTTGGCCCCACCTCAGCACAGGCCAGGGCCATCAGGCTCTGACCCAGCCAGGCCTGCCTCCAGCCCAGCCACAGCTGTGCCCTGCTCGGCCTCCTGCCCTGGGGAGCCCCAGTGGACCCGTGCTCTGCCCAGTCTTGGCTATCCCCATCCCCAGAGAGGCTGCCTCACTCCCGGGCTGGGCTGGTGAGATGGACCTCAGCTGCCAGATCCTTCCCTGCCTGTCCCAAGGAGCCCTTGCAGTCCCTGGCCACTCTCCAGGCGGGCCACAGCTCCCTGACACGTACATTTACTTTCTCAACCATGTATATGAAACAAAGAGGGTTAGAGAAAATGTGGTCAATGTTACTAACCTGAGAAAAAATCACATTCTCCAGCCTAAGTCCCACCAGAAGGTCCACAGCAAGGGTGAGCTCTGAACATCTGGACCTGAACCTTATTTAGATGAAGGTAAATAGGCAAAAAAGACATAAAAGCAGGTTTTTGTCCAAAGAAGGGAGAGTTGGGCTCCCCAGTTTTCTCATTCTGCTGTGTAGTAGCATTGTGCCTTGTTGAACAGTAGCTTTGTCTTTACTCAAAAAGTGGCTATTATTTATCAAAAAGGACATAGTGATTTCTGTGCAGGAATGTATATTTTTGTGCAGCATTCTGAACTTTTGAAGCATTTTCTTAATACATAACATAAACATTTCATGTCTTTAGCAAATCCTGAGTCAATCATTTCACCTAAATCATAATATTAAAATGAGGAAAAGTAACTGGTGTTACCACTTCAGTTTTATATTTGCATAATACAATTAAAGTTAAAAAGAGTTTCCCAATACCTGTCAGGACTGATGTTCTCTTTCTTTACAGGAAATACAAATACTTTTAAAGTTTCCCATCTATTTCACTTTAAGAAGACCAAGCTATAGAAGAGCACTGACCAATCAAATAATTGTGTAAGGCACACAAATACCATGTTTTGTAAAGAAATTTAATGTTTTATAAATAGAGAGATCATCTAAGAGAGAATACATTGAATTCCAAAGCAGGAATCCCACAGGCAGTAGAAGAGTAAGGTATAAATACTGAGATAAGTAATTTCTAATAATACCTGAACGTCACCCTGAAATTCAGAGGCATATGTTTGAATTCTGGATTTGATTTCTAAATGTTATTTTTTTTAAATTAAAGACAACTTGGAAATCTGGCTTACAATGTATTGTGGCTTATTTGATAAACAAACACAGAAATCACCGGTTGAAGATATTTGGTTAATTAGTGGAAAAGAGCTTTGACGAATGCCAGGAAATAATTTCACAGCCAAGGCATAGTTCTGTCTGCATTTCAAATAATTCATAGAAAATACTCCTCTAAAATGCCAAATATTTTATTCCTGGATGAAGCTGACTGCCTTATTGTCTACTTTATAAATCAGTTATAGATTATGTCTACTTTTTAATTCCTACAAGGAAATGACACATTTTCATCCTGTTAAAGATTAACATTCACTTTGACCCTGTACTTCACAAAAATAAATTTAAGAGGTTACATTTTTGATAGCATTATAGCTCCAAATTTGCTGATTAATATCCATGGGGATATGCAACTCAGGCTGTAAGCTAGTTAAGATAAAAAAAATACTTCTTGTGCTTTGGTTGCAAAGAATAGCTGGTGGTCACTGTTTACCCTGCTAAAGCAAGCCATCCAGTTAGAGAAAACTCATTTTGGACCAAAGCTGAATGCCATGCCTGAGTGATTCTACTCCTAATAAAGCAGTCGAGAGTCTCATTCACATTGTTTCATTTGAATTAGAATTAGCTACTGGCAATGGCACGTCCAGGAGCTGTTATTTTAAAATGATTCTCCAGCCATGCTTATTGATGACTCTCAGTCTAAGTATTTGGGAATAATCTCTTAATGGGTCCACACTTCCCATGTTTGACTTTACCAGTGAGACTGAAAGTCAAGCAAATGAAGCAAAGGAGCAGGGGGTGTGGGAAGACAGCATCCTCTCCCCATGACAGCCACCCTTACTCCTGGTGAGTACCGTGGGGACAGTGGGCCTATATATTTTCATTATGAAAAAGAAATACATCTGCTCAGTGTGATTCCAGTGAAACTGAACAGGAATCCATGCTCAGAGAGCACAATGTCAATGCAATTGCAAGGCGTACTACTGTGTTCACTACCAGATCTCAGGAAAAAGGTTGAAAAAAGCAGAGATACAAATGATATTATTTTTGTAGATAACAGATTCCCCCTACATGTGCTGGAAAAGCTGGTGGTTTTTCCCTGGTAGGCCTTTGCAGAGCAGGAAAATTTCACCCTACATCTCCAAAGTCTCATTGTGTAACAACAGGGATTGGATTGTCTCCTCTCATGTGTGTAGTATGTCAGAGCTCCTCAGAAAGAGCAATTCATGTGCTCTGAATTTCAGGGTCACGCTTTTCCAACCAGTCCAGAGCAAATTGAAACCTATTGATGTCTAATTTCAGCTTCTCACAGTCTATCAAAGAAAGCTAAAAATTCTGCATGCCTCATGAAGCCACTTTTTAAATTTGGACTAGTCATTTCATTTTTTATCTTCTGCAATATTTTTTTTTTGAGAGTGCAATTTAAAAAATGAAATTAAGAATGGAAAGAACTTCCTATGGTGTTGAGATTGTCATAGTTGACCAATTAGTAAGCATCTCATGAGTTATTTACTGTGAGGAAATGGGAAAATGGTAAGAGACACTATTTGGGTTCATTCTAGGCACCTATGCCATACAAGTAATAAGGAATATATTATGTAGATTCTACCCATGCAAAATTAAACAAATAGAAGGTGGTTTAAAAATTCAACTCTCTTAACAGGCTTAATGTTGTTCAGTCAATATCTTTAATTCAAAGCAGAACAATCTTTTTTTCAGATATATCTATGACCACAAGTGAAAATATGAAAGTACTTTGAAAGGGACTTGTATTTTGAGAACAATCCAGATTGTGCAAAAGCAACTAGTATTTGAAATCTTGTGAGAATTTGAGAGACTGACCCTTTAATGTATGGATTATTTATCTAAAACTTTTTGAAACATTTGGAACATTTCAAACAGGGTTTGATTATTTCTCCCTTTGAATGTTTTTCTTTTTAAACACTTTTTCAATACTAAATTAATCTTATAGTATTTGATAGTTTGCTGCCATTTAAGAAATGCATTACAATCTTAGTTAACGTGTTTATCATTGCATAACAATATAATCTAATCAATCAAAGGAACATATGGAATCTTGTTGGTGTTTTTCCTTTTAATCTAGATAAGATGATACTGTCTTGTGGCTCTTGAAATATCAAACAAGATTCACTTCTTTTTTTGCATTATTTCTTATTTCAGTTTAACAGCAGTGAAAATACTGAACTCCTTGGTAAAGCAAAAATACTGAACTCCTTGGTAAAGCAGTTTCTGCTCAAATGATGAAAAATATTATGTGAGAACTTGGTATTGTTACTAAACAAAGATCCAAAATAATGACTGGTATAAAAAAACCCTGGCTTATTATGCTGCCCAACTTAAAATCCTTCCATTGACTTCCAATGATATTCTTTATTAACGTTAGAAGTTTGCCTGATAAATCAGATACTTTCTTGGGTTCATATGTTTTAGAACTACTGGAGCGACACACTCCATTTCTCCTTCTCTGATCTGCTGACTCATTCATTTCCTCTTACCAGTGAAGATAAGAGGAAGACTGCTGGGTTAGAGCTTTTACTGTTCTTGTCCTATGCATCTGGCACTCTTTCCTTTAGAGATTAGACTATTTCCAGCGGGGGAGCTTTTAAAATAGCAAATTAAAATATCTTTTTGCTTGATAAAGTATTTGATTACTGAAACATCAGGATGAGGTATAACCTCTAAAGTTATTGTAAAAGGATTTTCTTTTCTCCCCTTTAATATTTCTTTTTTATTCACCCTTGAAAGAAGTGAAAATAATTTGTTTCCAGAATATATACACTGCCAAATTCCTTGATCTTCTCTGATGCTCCCTTCTGAAAATTTTTGCTTTCAGAATTAGAAGATGAGACACTTTCCCCTCTCACTGGTCTTAAACATACACCAGCAATAGAACTTTTAGCAGTGTATATATACATTCACAATTTTTAACCTTCTTTGCAGATTATCAATGGGCAAAATAAATCATGACTTTAAAAAAAAATACCACCAAATGTGAAAACTATTGAAGGGCTCTTTAAAATTACTGGAAGAATTGGGGATCTTCTGCAGTATTTTTCAGAGCATTTCAACTCACAGCAGAAATTGTTGGGTGACCAGCTCTGCTGGCACATGAGTGACATGTAGGCAGACAAGAGCAAAATGCCAAGAGTACAGGAGGTAAGACACAGCTTGACAGGTGGATAGGGACTCTTTCAGTCTCTGCAGAAGAGGCGCCACAAGAAAAAGAGGATATGAGTTGAGAAGCTTTCTGTTTCGTTGCTTTGCTATGGTGCAGGGATTTTCATCAGCTGATGGTACAAGTTAGCTGTCATTTGGAGCTAGAAGAGTCTTTGAGTTGTTTGACCTCAGATCAGATTTGGACACTGGTGTATTTTTCTCTTTGGACTGGTAATCAGAAATTTGGTCTTGATTCTGTTGTCAGCATTGGACTCTTGTTTTGACAGATGAAACTCCTGTTTGGACCCTGAGGAAGGTAATTTCTCCTCCCATGGACACTCTATCGATGGATTTAGTCCTGTGGTTGACTCCAAGATATCCCCTTCATGACTGTCCTTAGACATCACGTTGTTTGGGATCATCCAGAGCAGTTCTAGAGGCCCAGAAAGCAGGCAGAGCCCTCACTGGAGGATGGTCAAGCAAAAACTACCCGATTATAGCAAAAATATGGTAAAAACGCTAATATACTGGAAGTAAAGAAGAGATTTCTTGCCTGTAGGATTTACCAACTCCCTCAGTTGCTTTACATAGCAGATATATAGGAGGAAAATCCTACCTGGCTCTACTCCATGGCTGACATGAGATACTTGTGAGAAAAATCAAACTGTTTTCAGATGCAAATCTTCTCTGTGGAGCTAGTGCAGTATCTTCCCAGCAGAAATGCTACAATATTTCTGCTTCGTTTTTGTCCTTGTCATGCTCTGTGTAGTAGCGAAGAGACTGGTGACATTTGGGCCATGACTTGGAGGTGGAAAACATGAATCTCACAGCTATTAAATCCTAGCAAGAGGCACCAGGTCCTGTGTAAATGAAATAGTTACTTCCAGAGCCCAGGACAGCAGCTTTGCTTAAAACAGCAGTGATACGGCTTGTGTTAAAACATGGGTGGGCAGATTGGCCAGCTTTGGTTTTTGCTAGCTCTTTCATCTTTTATGAAGCTTATTGACAAGGTCACAGGGAGACTAAAATTACAGATTTAATCTCTGTATACACTCACATATACATATATAATATACATATATGTATGCACAATTAAAGTTTCCTGTCAGGGCACAATATGAATACTAACTTTGCTTATCTGGCAGACGACTTTTCCTCTACTGATGGATGAAGTCAGAGCAGTTATGCATATCCATTTGGCTATTCATGGGATACTGTTAAAATACCTATAAACCTAAGTGATGTGCACTGGTCTGTTCTTATTCTTTACCCAGAGAAATTCTTCATGAGTCTTGTCAGACAGTTGGTTTCTCTCCTCTGAGAATTACTTTTTTGCAAGACTTTATCCTGCTCTGTTTCTCTTCCTTAGCTTGAAAACAAGCTATTGAAAGTGCTGGTATGAACACCTGGTTAGGCTGCCTTCAGTGACCAGACATGTTAGCTTTATCTTTTCTCTGTGCTCCAGATGGCATGGTTAAATCCTTGTTCCTGGTTGTGGCTGGTATTGCCACATGGATATATGAAAGTTAATTGCGGCTTGTGTTGGATGGCATTTGCTTTACTGGTATCTTTACAATTATACATATCTTCCCTTAAGAGAGTGGCTGGGTGATATGGGGCTTGGGGAAAGAGGAGGTGATTCCTCCTCATCAGGCTTATGAGCACATTTGGGCACAATGTGATGGAGAAAGTGCAGGATGAACCTGGCAAAGGAACAGGGAGCTGACGGCTGGTGGCATGGTGCTGAGAGAAGCTAGGTAGGCCTTAGAGATGATGAAAATAACTTTCCTAGGACCCAAAGGGTACAGGGAAGAATTTGTTACTACTCCATAGTAAAGGAGTTGCCTGGAAGCAAGGATGTAGTGGATGANATTGTAAGGGGCTCTGTCTTCAGAACTTACTTATCTTCACTGAAAAGAGAAAGCCTCTAAGAAAATCTGATTTTAAGGTTCCCATGCAAAGCCTGTTATTTTGGGGGTGCTTTTAAGAAAGAACTTATTCCTTGAGCATGGTGCTGCACTTCAGTTTTGTGTGCTGGAAAGATTAACCTGCTTGTATTCAAACCTATGGTTCCAGTAAGTCTGAGTATTTCAAACCTGAAGCTTAGCTGAGGCTCAGCAAACAGCATATAAAAATAAAACAGGCTCGTTT
>VYZX01014277.1:44909-132310 GCA_013401335.1 Brachypteracias leptosomus | reverse complement strand
TGGTCTCACAGGCATTTAATATTTTTTTGTCCAAAGCAGACATGTAAAAGAATAAGAGATGTTTTACAATATTGGGCTTTGGTTTACTGAGTTTTATTTGCCAAGATAAGCCCCAAGAGAGACAGCACCTCATTTTCACAAATAACCCTGGAGACAGCAGGTGCTTTCCAAAATGTCCACATTTGCATCTGGTGAGTTCAAATAGCCAAATTAGTCAAAGCAGTACTAACCCACTAAATCAAATATCTAAGATCCTTTCCAGTCATGTCCCAGACTAGCAAATGTCACAGAAATGGACAGCTGTCCAATAGCAATTCAATTTGAAAGCATTGGCTGTGAACTAAAAACTGTTCAAGCTGAAGGGAAGATTCCCATGAATTTTGCCTTATCTGTTTCACTGCAATATGGGATACTTTCCTCAGTGTTTATGAGATGTTTGGAGGTGCCTAATCAGAAATCTCCCAGATTAAGGGGCCAAGATGGAGATTTCTGAAACACTCAGTTTACCAGCCACGTGCATCCTTTTCTGGGAGGATGATAGCAATCTGCCCAATGACAGGAATGTAAACAGACACTTAACGAAGATGGCTTGCACTGATACTCTCTCTGGTCTGTTCAAGATGCATAAAATAAAGGTAAATTTGTTGGAAGAGATTGTAATGTAAACAAGCCCAGATTCATCTCGCTTAACCTTAGTTATCCACAGAGCAGACATCTGCAGTCATACTGCTCACCTCAGGCTTCCATAAGAACTAGATATATTAACCAGATACCCACTATTAAGGGCAATCAGGGTAACAGTCACTATAAACACCTACATTTAGCAGAGAAGTTCTCCTCACAGCCACTGACAGTGGTGGTGAGCATCATGGTTAAGAAGAGATCATTTATACATGGAATTAAGGTCAAAGCCCCACAGGTTGGTTTGCAACATTTGCCAAGCAGCACATTCTTTCTAAAAGCCACGATGCTTCCTTTTGTAAATGTGGGCAGTCATAAAAAAAAGAGTAATGTCTTTGCCTGTCCAAAAAATGGCCGATAAATTATAAAGAGCTTGGCACACGTCTCTACTGGTTGTGGAGACGTGGTTGCTATTCAACCTCTCTCATTAATCATAATTTTTAATTATTGATCTTTCCCCATATGAAATTCATGTCTGCTGTAGGCAAACTCCTTTGATTGCCAGCAATCCAAGTACATTCAGTCTGTCTGCCACATATGGACAGGCCACTGCATGGAAGCCCCATTCATCAATTGATTTCTGTGGGTGCTAGGTGAAATGAGCCACAAACCTCCTGAATCCCAAGAAAAGTACTTTTGTCTAGAACAAAACTAGGCAATGAATACCTGGGCAGGGCTTTAAAATATATCTGTAAGACAAATACAAAAAGAAGGACTTAAATGCCTATTTAAGAGCAAAGAGAGGCGGGTAAAATTTAGCCCAAGTGCAGAATAGTATTGGTTCCAACTATTTGGGCTTTGGGATGTTTCAGTGGCGGATGCATGGAGAGGAAACCCCCTTTACCTGCTGCAAATGCCAAGATCCTGAATTTCGAAAAAACAATTCTTCAAACATATTTGAGAACATGAGACATCTGCTATTGCCCCTGTCTGCCATTGAGAAGCTATGGTCTCACCAGTGGTGTAGTACACCGTTGTATATGGCTGAAATGATCTTCAGAGGTTACAGTCAAGGTGAGGACATTTTGTTTACTGAACTACTATATCTTTCTTCACTGCATCTTTCTTTACACTGCAATTTTACCCTCTAATTGGGTGCAGAGCATACTCTTGTGCCTCTCTGTCTACCTTATAATGCTTTACCATGTCAGCTGAATGAATTCAGCTAATGAATATCCAGAGACCTACAGTTCCTCTCTAGGCCTTACCATTGCCTCTGGTGAAACCACATTAAATGTTTCTGGAAAATATGGGTTGTGATTTTGGGAGTTTACAAGTTCTTGCTGGACACTGTTCCTATTTGGCTCAAGGTTAGCAAGCTACTCACCGGCTGTAATCATCAACATGTTTTAAGTTGTCAGCCCTGAAAGGTAAGAAGTGTAACAGGCAGACATTTTCCTGTACTTTTTCAGTAGCCTGTGAGTGAAATTCTTGATCTCCCTACCATTTCCAGTTTGTCATATTCACAAATATTTCTTCTAGTGAGACTTGGTGCCTGGGAGTTCTCTTCTGCCATAAGAGCTGATGTTCTGGATAGGCACCCTGAGGCCCCCAATATTTCTCAGTGTGGGATGCACACTGCTTTGTGAATGATTGCATGTGACCCTTGCATGAAAGGAAAAGAAGGGAGAGTTTCCAGGTTGGATGAATCTTTAAAAGGGGTGGTGCAGGCAAGCTGACTACAGGCTTTATAGGACCACAGATAGTTCCTATTATAAATGCCATATCCTCAGCTGGTGTGACAAAAGAGCATCTCTGAAAGATTTGCACTGCATTAGTTAGACTTGTGCCATCAGAGCTCTTGCAGGCTTGAAAAAGGGGTGTTGCTAATTCAGGAATTGGGGACAGGCCAGGCATCCTCACAAACATTACAGCTTGGCCAGAGTACTTCCTGTGCCTCAGACTCCAACTTATCTCGCAAGCAAACATGACCCAGCACTGTCAGATTACGAATGCTTATCTGCAGTGACTGGTGACTAACCATGTTTTCACTCTCCTTAAAAAGTTATTTTGGGCTTTGGCAGGGGAAGGGTCAGGAGCANNGAGCACATGTGGGTTCAGGCATTGGCCTATGTTTGCTTTCTCCAGCGCTTACGGTAGTAAATGAGAAGGCTGGTTCTCATGGTCGTGACTACTCCAGGAACCCTGGTGGGTATTGCTATGATAAACAGTTGTTCTCTGGATAACTGAAAACTCTGTTTTGGAGTTAGCCGCCTGGGGAAGTCAGGGGGAGGTTGGGAGGAGAAGGAGTGCATGAAGCATGGCTGGTTCCTGGCATGCATGCTGAAAACTTTGGAGTCTGGAGGGACTTGGGAGTTCGCCTAAGCCAGATAACAAGTCTGGGAGAAGGGAGGAAAACTTTTGTATGCAGGTTTGGCCAACAGCCTCTTGTGTGAGAAGGAAACCAGAGGGAAAGAAAATAAGAAGCATAAGGAAGGTAAAGGAACATTTTGTCACAACAGCCACAATAACACAAGTGGCACCAGCTGTTTGTGTGTTGGAAGGAGCATTTAATGGTTGTGCAGGATCAGGATGCTAAAAAGGCTCCTGGCTAGTGAAGAATCCTGGTTCCTGAGGATCCACACACACTGTTTTTCCCAGTTTTCTCCAAGTCAGGTGCAGAATCTGGAGCAAAATGCGACTTGAGATAATGCCTTTGCAGACTGTACCAGCTTCCTGTTTGAAAGTGGTTGTGGCATTGTCAGTATTGGAATGACAATTAGACTCTCTTATCCACCTCTGAACTCCTCAAAGTCCTTGCCTGAGGGCTTCTGGCATCTACCTGGAGTGCCATAGGCCTGTCGAACTCCATGTTTTGAGGCCTGCTAGGCCTTTGCTTTTCTTCTAAGCACTGAGTTCTAAAATCCTTATGAGGCACCCTGAGGGGATAGATGGAAGGCTCACAGTGATCAGAGACAAAGGCATAGGTGGGATCCCAGAGTCTCCATCTCTGAAATGTTTGTGGAATTGGAAAATGTGCTTCTGTGCCACACTATAAAGTGGGAAATGACAGTCCCTGGGATGTCAGAGTGCTAAGAGACCAGAAGGTGGCCAACTATGCCTGTTCTGAAAAGGTGCAAAGTGGTGGGGAATTTATCAGGGGAATCATTAGGTAAATTAGAAGGGGACCATGCATAAACATAATATATTACATTTTAAAGTGGAAAATTTATTCCTGAACCAACCAGGAATAAGTTTGCTTCTAAGGCATTGTAGAATTTAGTCATATAATTTTTTTCAGATCTCTTCTCTTTAAATGGACTATAAGACAACTTCCTAGTCAAAGGTCTGAAAAATCATCACTGTAACAGTCATGGTCACCAGACAAGTGGAGGCTACTGCTTACTGAAGTTTGTCAATAACCAGAGGTAGGAGTTTCTCACTGGAAAACTATAGGTGATGGAAATCCTCTAGCAGAAGGAGGCCTGGCCAGAGAACTGAGGCTAAACTTCAAGCCTTTTACTGTTTTTTTGTACTTCAGTTTTTCCATATAACTAAGCTGATAATTTCAATGTTTAAGCTAGACTACTTCACCTTGCAAAACAACGTATTAAAGACAAAGTGAAATGCTTGGCAGCAACGCTGCAGGACTTTAATCTGCAGCACTTATTCCTCACACTATACCACAAAGACTGTGACCCTGCCTCTGTGGGTGCAGTGGTTGATGGGGTCTTGCCATGAAGCACATCAATTAATGAATTCTGTTTGGTCCAATGGAGAAGTCTAGGCTGTTTGTTTTTGTTTTTGTTTTTCCCCCAGAATTATTTCCCTTGCCCCAAAAGCACTTGTGGTGGTACTATTGGGTAAGGGAGAACAGGCATGGGGACCAAATAGTCACAGGCAAGAGAAAGAATCCAGCCCATATAGCATATCAGAGCCCTAGGGGAGTGCTAGTTACAATGATTCAGCTGATGTCTTTTAACTGAGTCATAAACAGTTCTGTGCCCAGATGTATATCCCTCTAGAGTTTACACTCCTTTCTTGCTATTTACCACTCTTTACTGATTTAATTTTGCCAACACTGAGGGGCTCTGGCTTCCAAGAGAGACCAGCCTTGAGGAAGGTGTTTCAGTGAAAAGGTGGCCCGGATGTAAAACAAGCAGGTCCAAAATTCTGCAGACTTTTGTTTCCAGGCAATGGATCTTATTATCCCTGAGACATCTAATACTGAAAACCTCCACACACAGGCTCTAAGCCAATCAGGGTGTAATGCTTAAAGTTACTAATGACCTGCCATTAAAGGTCACTGTTGTATACACATGCAGACCCTAATTAAAGGGACTGTGTAAGTTAAGACAGTCTCTTTTGTCTGACAATTAAAGCTCAGAGGTCCCTTTGTATTGCAAAGTGACACGAGGGGAGAGCTGATATTCAAATTTCACCTTTGAAGGCCACAAGTTTCCAGCAGCTTTTAGGTGAGGGGCTTTTACAAGGGGAAGAGGAAATTCTTGTCGAGTCTTCGATTTAGTGTGAAACTTTAGAAGAGATAAGAAATCTCATGAAGTTGCTTTCTGGGCAAAGCAGTGTGATTTGTGGTCTCTGTGAGTGACAGATTGCCATTTGGTATCTGTGTTCATGAATCCACCCCTCGCTACAGTTGTGGGCTGGTGAATACTTTATAATAAAGTAATCACATCACAAAAATAGCTAATATAAACTGACCGTTTATTATTGCTCCAAAGAGAACCCTGATTTACACTGTACACTATTGTTTAGGAAAAGTTACTATTGATCTACAAAGTAGTAACAGTATTAATAGTACCAGAAGAAGAAAAAGCACAAAATATTTCGATCTGTCTTTAAGGCAGCACAGATTTTAAATATATCTTTAAGATATCCAGCTACTGTAGAGCTGAGGGTAATTATCCTTATTTTAAAAGGTGGAATGTAAAGGGGCTGATTCCTCACTTTTGAAGGTTTTGCACAAAGAATGAGGTGCTTATGACTGTATACAAAACTTATCCAGACTCATCAAGTCTTACAGCCTTACAAGGAAAGGCTTTCTTACATGATTTATGAAACTTCCCACTTCTGCTGGACTTGAGTGTGGAGATGTGGTAAATGATTCTTTAGGTAATATATTGAGTGATTAATCAGAGAAAGATGGATGAACATTGGAGAGAAAATAATTTACTATATTAAAAATCAAAACAGAAGAAAAATAGAAAAGCAAACTGAAAAATATATGGTCCATGTGCTTTGCCAGAAAGTTGAGATTATGATCATCTGTTGTCACAGGAACACTTTTTAGAAAATCTGTTTGATATCCTAATTTAATAAACTCTACATAAAGTGTAAGATTCTGAGGATTTTCTTTTTAAGATTTTAATGTTGTTCAGTTGTCACATAATTTATTTAAAAGCCCATAAAAAAATAAAAAATGATATTAAACATATCAAGCAATCCAAGTTCCAAGCTTCTCCTACCAGTATGTAGAATAAGAAAAGCAATAGCAAATAAGAGAATAAGACATAACTGCAAACATCCAACTGAGAAAAACCTTGGAAAAGGTTTTGAAAGTAGAGCACACCAGCAGACATCCTTAAGCAAGCCATTCCAGCTCTCATGCTCCAAAGCTGCTCAGAGCTTCTGAGTGAAGGTAAACTCAGGTCTGATTTGCACATTTTAAGTCTCCTCCCACCAACCTTTAGTTATAGGTGATTTTTGCATCAAAACAGTTTTAAGAGAAAACCCATTGTGATGATGCCCTAACTTATAGTGAGTGGTCTTACACTGGTATTACCTACCTTCATGCTGATACAAAGGGAAGTCTTGTCCTAAGAGCAACTTAAACTGTAAAAGAGTTTGCTGCTATTGAAATGTTGATCTCCTCTCCACTCTCTTCCCATCCCCTGTTCCTAGCCTTAAGGCCCTACTTTCTCCTTAGTGCTTGCTCTGTAATTTTCCAGAAGTGTCCTTGGGCTGCTGTGTCACTGAACCAACAGAAATCTAACCCTCTCCATTCCTTTTCTCCACACTCCTTGAATTAATCCTTTGTTTGAGCAGTGAGCTAAACCAGCATAGGGAAGAGAAAAAGTCTGCCCAAATATATGCCATAGCTAGCCCTAAATAGGAGGTAGTGTTACACAGATGGGAAGGGTGGCCTAGAGTGGGACCTCCCATTTTTGGTAGTAGTGAATTCTACCTCATACTACAGGACTATCTTGAAATTATTTTAGTGTTGAGAAATGTACACCACTAACTCCTGGTATAGTAATATGAAATATATAAATTGTGATTGTATGTTTCTAACGTACCTCACTCACCATTTTGAACTATTCACATCCCCTTTCCCTCCCTCTTCCCCACCTGGTGACCACTGGCTGGATAATCTCTTCCATGCAAACCACACACAGTGGTCACTCTGTCGGCTAGGAAAGAGGTAGAGCAAAATATGAAGTTGGACAAATTAGGAATTTGAGACTGTTGTTCTCAAGGACTGATCTGATGGCAGTCTGTGCCATTCCCAGGGCATTGGGCAGATCCTGGCAAAGACTAGGCCTCAGCAGTCTGCCATGCTATTTGCCAGACCAAAATTAATTTTGTGTTTAGTATATGACTTATAAACTGACATAAAAGCCACACATCATAAGAGAAAATGAAATTGAACTGAATATTTCCTAAGCGGAAAATATGTGCAGTTAGAAAGCTGGGAAAGCAGTGGCAGTTGCAGCAAGGGCGAAGCAGTTCTCCTGGTGAAGGTTTCTTTGGCATTAGCTCTCCCTTCTTCCTTTACAGAGACGGAGGAGCTAACAGCTACTTGAGAAGAATTGCTAAAAGGGTGTGGGAAAGTGTTCTACTTTGCCTGTGATGTTCTCGTCTGTAGGAAATGATGGACCCTAATTATGCAGATTTTCTTAGTGAATCATTTCTCTCCACTTTCTTTTACAGGAAATAATAGAAGGTAACAGTGTTCATTAAGTGTGTTGGGCTGCTATCCTTGGAGACTAAAATCTCCCTGGTGTGGCTCGTATGGTATACACAAAGTGAGCGCTCTGCATTAGTGTGCTTCAGTTCTCTGCAATTCACTCTGGACAGCCACAGGAGGAAAGTGTAATTCAGCACATGGAAGTGCACGTGTATTATTCCAGGAAAACCCCATCTGCCCCTGGGGAAAAGAAAAAACACCAGAAAACTGCCCACATGACATAGCCCCTTGGCATGAGGTGAAACTGTGTGTACATGTGCGTGTGTGCACAGCTTCTTTCCCGTGATTCCACTTACATTGTGCCACGGGAATACTTTTCCTTCGACAAACAACTTTCACCCTCTGCCCTGGCTCCTCTTTTGCTCTATCCATCTGTCCTGATACCTCAGCCCTCTGCTCTTTGCACTCCTACAAACCTAGGCAGGTAAAAGAGATAGAAATGGTTTGGGAGGAGAGGGGGAAGTCTCAGCAAAATAAGGGATGATAATGCAAGGCTATAGCACTACATCTCTGGGCATTGTTTGAGATCTTAGTAAACCTTGCCGATAGTGGGCCTGAGGGGAGTTGGGCTGCCTCCCTGCCCGTCTCACACATTTCCCTGGCCTCTTCTTTCAGGCCTGTAAAACTGTTTCTCTGACTGCTCTGACTGCCCTGATTGCTGAAAAGTGCCAATTAGCAATGGCTGTTTTCTTATGTTGACTCACATGTGAGAGATAGAAGAGGCCCTGCCAGGGTCTGGGTACAGAGGTATGAGATGAGCTGGTCTGTAGGAAGTCACTGGATTTCAATAACTGAAGTGCTTGGTCTCTAAAAGCCAAGTTCTGGAATGCACTGGTATATACCCTCCTGCTTTTCCATATTTTGGCTCTAGAGAAGTGACAGTAGTGACATTTGTGGTCACATTCAAGGTTGAGGCTGTGGCATGTTTAAGGGAGGGGAGCAGTCAGCTGAGAGCTCAATCTTGTGTGAAACCTGAAGTTTCTATTTAGAATCATGGATTTAAAGCCTTGGCATGCTTTTGATCTCATAAATACTGGTGTAGCATACTTACAATATCTAGAGAGAACGTCTGGAATTCGGATTGGTTTATGTAGTGTTTAATATAGTTGAGGTAGATGTGAAGCAGTATGGGACACCATAATTTTCCACATGAAATACTCTTCCAGGATACTTCTGAAACACTCTGGCTCCACCACCATAATACTATACTTTTTGAGTAGAAGACATTAAATAGAAACAGGCCATCAGCCAGTGAAGGCAGGATCAGATGGTACTTTGCATTTTGACACGATGTCTAAAGAAGTGTATCCTGGTTTAGTGCTGCAAAGACTGTTAGAGTACAAGTGTTTGTTATTCAAGCGAGGCTGGCATTAATCCCCTAAGTCAGTGTTTTCCATTCCAGGCTGTGGGACTGTGTAGTGAACAGATGTGCCGGTGCATATGCACAATCCTTACGTGAAAATACAAACCACTTGTATTTCGTTAGAACAAGGCTCTGGTATTGGCATTCTCCTCTTGCCTTAGACAGACAGTATTTCTAGATTAAAAGACATCTGCAAAACGTTTTTGTGGTGGTGGAGCAGGAAACATTTTATAGGCGTTACATGACTGTACAGTATGAATATTCAAGCTACATTTTATTAAAGTTCATAACTCCTCCAACATAACTGGGTTATTTCTTCCTTTAAATTTAGCATACAGAAACACTGATTTGCTTAATAAGAAGCAATATTTACTTTAAAGGTCCCATGAAATTTACTTTGGCACCTAAATAATTTTGTGAAGACTTCAGTGGTGACTAGGTCAAATTCTTCCTTATTTTTGTGAAAAAGAGATGGGACCTCTCTCAACATTTTTCTTTTCCAAATTAAAGAACATGTATCAAAAGCAGACACCCACAAAGTGCTGAAGAAAGACCAAATGAGGAGATGGTAACCTGGAGAGTAGATACTTTTATAATCACTATATAGAGTTCAGAGCCAGTGTTCCATACTGAACTTATTATGAGAGAGTTCCCAGAAGAAAGAAACCAATTAACTCTTTATTTTGTCAGCATCATTCTAGGTATTCTTTAATGGGCATTATTCTTGCTAAATTATGAATGAGCTTTATAGTAAGACAAATGCCATTATCAGAGTTATTTATTCATGGGCTGTCATCCTTAACATCCTCACACTAGTTTTTCTCAAAGTTTAGTATCGATCATTTGCTTTAATCAGATGCATCAAGGGACACTCAAAAAATCAGCAACTACAGCTTTGAATATCAGCATCTCTCTCTGGGTCTCTGCCAGGCCTAAGTGAGTACTGAGGCCATGTCAAGCATTAGGCAACAAGGGCAGCAAGTGGGGGCTTACTCTCCTTACATTAGGATAAGTGTCTATGTGTCCCCCAAACTCTATCTTTACTGAAGATTAATCAGTAAAGATCTTATTTCTTTACTGAAGATTAATCAGACATGCCCATTACTGTTTTTCCACTTGGTTGGGAGATCCTCCAGGGCTCTGTGGGGATAATGACCTGAAGAATTGCTGGGAGTGCAGAAGGGTCTTGCTTACCCTAATGGTATTGACTGCTGTTCACTCTGTCCTGCCAGGTGAAATTTTCTAAGATGAGAGTAAATATTCTATGTTCCATGGTAGCTAGGAGACTCAAACCAAGTCTAAAATCAGCATTATATTCAATGAGGCAATTTAAAATGATACAATGTCTTTTGCTGTTTATATTGCTTACAGAGCAGACAGGAGAAAAGCATGGTGTCAGCATCTTGCCCGGCTCAGTGAGTGCTTACTTCTGCATTGATCTACATGTGGCAGAGACTGCCTTATTTTCACTCTTTATTTCTTTACACAAAGATTCAGCTTTACCAGATACTAAATCCAGGCACATGCAGTAAGAAATCTGCCCTCCTTTTTCTTTCTTTCTTTCTTTCTTTCTTTCTTTCTTTCTTTCTTTCTTTCTTTCTTTCTTTCTTTCTTTCTTTCTTTCTTTCTTTCTTTCTTTCTTTCTTTCTTTCTTTCTTTCTTTCTTTCTTCATTGATCTATATGGTGTCCCTGAAACTCTCTGGTTAGCAGATACCTCACTTTAGGCTTGAGAAACTTAAAGTTGAGGTCTGAGTTAGTCACCAGAGAAATTTCTAAACTCAGTGAGGGGAAACAGGCATCTCTAGGAGTGAATTTATCTAAAGAGGGCATTTAAGACGCAGCAGACAGGCTTAGACCCTATTTTTATACTACTAAACTGATCCAGGCTACTGCACAGCCCTGCGCACTGGTGCGTGACCATCCATATGGTCAAATTGTGAGCGCCATCAGTGACATCCCAGCACTCTCCAGACAGTGCCCACACACAGTTCAGGGCTCAGCATGGGCTTGACACATCCTCAACAAGCATATTAAATGTGGTCAGTCTGCTTTGGGGGCTGAGAGAGTTTAATCATGTGGATGTGAACAAGTTTGCCCAGAGTCAGAGAACGGATCCAGTCCCGTCCTACTTTCTAATACAGTGTGAACTTTTAGAGGTATGTAACCAAAGATGGCCTGAATCCTATGATAAGTGTGATTTTCAGTGTTTTGGAGGATACTACAGCACACCTGTGAGGGAACAAGTAACTTCCATCTCAGAACTGCATAAAGCAATCCTATAGCCCTGCAACATTCCCTTAAGGATGCAGATTTGCTATATTGGATCGGATCAACATATTAAGGTCCAGTCCTTAGGTTTTTCTACAGTAAATGGGAAGCCACCTTTGGAGGATAGTCCTGTTTTCATTTGCCAGAGCACAGATCTAGAGCAATTTCACTGAGGTCTAAGGAGTTATCCTGATGTAAAAGCTACTGGAGACTCAGGCCTACTGACTTCAGAGTTTGATCCTTACACCAGCAGATATCTTTCAGACTCGGGAAATGTCAATGACAAATTTCAAATTCAGCTCCATACTCAGACCTGATTTGTAAAACAGGACATTTCTCTGTTTTTCACATAGTCCACTTGATTGCCCAAAATATGAAAGAAAAAACATGTTTGTTCCTATTTAGATTTATTACCAGGATAATTATCTCTGTATAGATGATCTATAACATGGTGCTTTTGTAAATGTCTTCTTCTATGGCTATTAAAGATTTAGACATATTTTAAAATCTCAGTTTACCACAGCTTATTCTATTTTAGCACAACCTGACCTCCTTATCTTCCTGGTGGAAAAGATAGTAAGAGACAGAGTGTACACATTCCTTTTAAAATGAGATACACAATTCCCTCTTTCCCTCCTCACTAACACACTTTTCTGAATTCCAAAGTCCCATCATTTTGTGCAGACCCATCTGCTTCTATTTTGAGGCAACTATTCTTCTGGCTCTGGAGTGCTGGGTAGCACTCCTGTTAAAGTCTGTCACTGTCTCTGGTTAATCAGCTGGAGAAGCTGCTGCTGCTATCTCTGAAGCACTTGGTGCCCATGGCAGCCTGGGGAACAAGAAGGTTGGAAGAGAACCTGTTTCTCCCACATGTTAGTGGAGAATAGATCACCTGGGTGCCAGCCTTTTTTTCCCCCTCACTTCTGTATATTTCATGTCATAGCAATAAATAGTCTTGATAGAGATGCACAGGAATTTAAGCTATGGCCAGCAAAATGAGTCATGCATTAATTTTAAATAATTTAAATTGGAAATATCCAAGGTAAACCTAAGACTTACCAGTAAATTGGCAGAGGCATTTAGGAGGCAGGCTGCATAGTTAATTGGTATAGTCATTTTGCTGGTTAAATTAACACATATTTTAAAAATACTTTTGTTTACCCTTTGTATGCATGCGTGTAGAAATTCTACCAAAACAAAACTGTGAAGTTTGAAGCTGGATAAAGCATTTCATTCTTCAGCCTTTTGAGTGAAAGAAAAATGTTTTTGGGAAAGAAGGCCAAGCTTCACTGTGAGTCAGAGGTGGCAAGTTCAAGCGTGGAGGGCATGGATCGGGCCAGGCTGCCACTGCCCCCAGCTCTCTGCCGGGCTGCCCTGCATGGGTGGCTGCTCCCTTTTGGAGCTGGCTGCCCGACCGCGGCACCGCGGAGCCCATGGTCAGGAGGAAGTCGTCTCCTGTTCCAGTTTGCTGAGCAACGTGGCAGTGTTGAGCCCTGATTTACAAGGAGACCAACTGCCCATCCACTCGAGGTGGAGCCAGCTGCTGAAGGCAGTAACCTCAGCCAGAGTTTTGTTCTTAATTTTTTTCATTTATATAAAAACCCCTTACCTGGAGTTCACCTGGGTTCAGGAGATCTGGTTGATCTGAAAACACATACTGGTGCACGTCTGTGACTTTTGGCATCTCCATCCTGAACATGTCACTTACAGGCATCTAAACCACTTAAAAACAAAGTTTGCAGTTCTAAAGCTGGTACATGCTGTGGAGAATGTCACTTATATTCTTCAGCTGTGACTTTTAAAATTCAACATAAAAGGAGCCTTTTACCTCACCAACATCAAAATGGAAGCCCTATATTTGCATAAAAAGAAATTTGCTTGTCTTCAGTGGTCATTTTTATTGATTTTTTTTGGATGGTGGGCAACATTGTTCTGATTTATTTTATTTTCTGCTTCCTGCACTTTGTCAGGGCTTAGAATACTTTTCTTGTATAGTGAGGATAGCATTTGATGAATCAAATGCTTGACAACATTTTCTTGCTTGTCAGAAAAGATATTCAGAGCACTGTTTTTATAAGACCAAATCTGTACATTCTACAGCAGTAGCTGAACTTTCCTTTGTAACCTACGTATGATGTCTCTGCCACCCTTCCTGCATTCTAATCTCTCGGCATATACAGTTATGAAATGCCATATACACCTTTATTCTAAATGAGCTGCAGAAAACAGCCCTATCACACTAGTGTCATTTGCCTTTCAGAGGTTGAAATGCAATGTGTTAATTGCCAGCTATTACTTATTTATGATTACTGCACCAAATCTACTTCTTTTTTTTTTGTGGTTTTAAAATCATGTTCTGGACCATTACTGTTATTACTGCTGCTACTGTTATTTATTGTTTTTATAATAGTGTGCATATGTAAATGACACTTTTCAACTAAAATTAAGACTTTTTTCTAGTTTTGATATATTTAGGTAGTGCTGAATGAAATAACAACAATAATAATTTAAAGACACACACCCCCCCACATACAGAAAGACTGCTGACTGTGAAATTCCGTCAAAGCATGGTTAGAGGAAAATTGTCAAGATACAAAGCGATTTATGCATGCATTTATTACTTGCACTAGTGGGAGTTCCTCCAATAAATCCCTTGGGACAAATGTGAGCCTACATTCTTCAATACTAGTGGAACAGACCTTATCTTCAGCAATCATTTTATTTCCACACTTTAATGTTCCCATTCTACAGTGCAGCTCTCTATAATTTTTCTAAAAGATTTTTTATCAGACTTGATCAAGTATGTTAGCTGATAAATGGTTGAGAGGTGCAGACTACAAGCAAAGATGCAATGAGTCATGCTGTCTCCTAGAAACCAGACAGCAAATAGCTTTCAACAACTATTTCAGCCTACCCAAGTACCCTTCACTCCAGTACTCTCTCAAGATGTAATATAGACTTCCACATTACCTGTACATTCGCCTGCACAGGAAAATTCGGGAAGCAACTGTAATGAAACAAATTTTAAATGGAGTCCTTTGGTACCTATGCAGAGGAATGATGGCAAAAGAAGGCAAGAAGATGATGAAAAAATAGATAAGTAAGGGAACTGTTTCCTCAACAGTTTAGCCCAGTCTGAATGTGGGCTTCTGCCAAAAGCAGTGGTTCAGCTCTTCCCCCGTGCCTCTGACCACACATTCACTTCCCCTGGGGCACCACTAACTGTCATATCATCAATGATATCAACAAACAGATTTGTCTGAAAAACATACAGAGAAAAAGAAATTAGTTTTTTGTCTTACAAAGCTGTGCAATTGCTACTGCCAGCACAAGAGACGCATCAAAAACATAAGGCAGGAAGTGTGTGGGAATGACTGCTCTAGGCTACAGTGCAGTCTAAGATTTCTCACTGAGAAACTACATCCTCAGCTAGAATCATTTATTTTGAAGGAACACGTTTTTAATTTTACTAAATAGACAAGCTGAATGTAGAGGGGACCTGGGATAACATCATGAGTAGCTGAGAGTATCATTGCTGCAAGAGCAATTCCTGAGACCTCCCTCCTTCCCCTACATGCTGCCCGTGGAGCAGCAGTGTTACACATGATGTAGGTTACGATCAGAGTATTGCAGACTGACCCTAGTCAGATCCAACACTTAGTGAAAAGTAAGGGTCTGCTGGGTGACACTCAATTATTGCCCTGAGACACGAACAGGGGAAGGTCCCTAGGCTGGGCATATGTAAAGACTCCTTAGGCCTGAGTCCAGAACAGAGATTGAACCTTATTGAAAAGTCACTCCCAAAAGCACTTTTGCTGCCTTCTCCAGTTGCCTGTTCACACAAAATAATGTTTCATCCTAGGGCTCCAGTGAGATGAATTGGGTTTTTTATTCCCATTTAGTAGGTATGAAAATTAAGAAGAGAACATAAATAATTTTTCTAAAAAAATGGAGTAAACCTTCATAAGTATCAATGTTACTGAACATTGTACATTGTACAGTACAGTACAGTACAACTCAACACAAGAGGTTGAGACCCTTATTTTCATGCCCTGATGATCTGACCATGTCTCTCTAGATCCTGTAGCAATAGTTTCTATGGCAATGACCTACAAGAAAAAAGTTATATTTGCATATGCCTTTACTGATCTTGCATTTCCTTCAAATTCTATTCGAATAGATTAGTAGTAAAGGATAAACATTGGAAAAGCCCTGTGTGGAAATTATGAAGAAGAGAACCAAACCCCAGCTGCAATACCACTGAGAGCCCTGGTGTCAGCTCCAAAGATGCAGTGACTCTCAGGGGTATCAGTCAGCCATAACATGGGTGCACTGAATATCTTAATGCACTCTCCCCTCTCTTGCTGAAGCAAGCCCAGAAGGCCAATCACATCCTGGGCTGCATCAAAAGAACTGTGGCCAGCAGATCAAGAGAGGTGATTCTGCCCCTCTACTCTGCCCTGGTGAGACCTCACCTGGAGCACTGCGTCCAGTTCTGGAGCCCCAAGCACAAGAAAGATGTGGACATATTGGAGCATGTCCAGAAGAGGGACACCAAAATGATCAGGGGAATGGAGCATCTCTCATATGAAGACAGGCTGAGAGAGTTGGGGCTGTTCAGCCTGGAGAAGAGAAGGCTCAAGGGAGACCTTATAGTGACTTTCCAAAACCCGAAGGGGGCCTACATAAAGGCAGGGGAAGGTCTATTCAAAAGGGTTTGTAATGATAGGACCAGGAGTAATGGTTTTAAGCTAGGAAAGGATAGATTTAGATTGGATATTAGAAAAAAGTTCTTTAACATGAGGGTGATAGATCACTGGAATGGGCTGCCCAGAGAGGTGGTGGAGGCCCCATCCCTGGAGTCATTCAAGATCAGGCTTGATGGGGCTTTGAGCAGCCTGGCCTAGGTAGAGATGTCCCTACTTGTGTAGGGAGGTTGGACAAGATGACCTCTGGAGGTCCCTTCCAGCCTCAAACATTCTACGATTCTAAGTGTAAGGAGCATGATACTGCTGACATCTTCCGGTGACGCACTAGGTCAGATATAAGTGCCTGGCTTAGGTTGTCTCCTGCAGTTGTTCGCATAGGGGACCCTTCTTACAGGTGTCCACAGTGATACGGCCAAAACCTTGTGGCATGTTCTTCAATGATGAAATTATGAAAATAAAATAATAAATGGGCAGATGATAGAAGTTGAACTGAACTTTCTTTGTATAAAATCAGTCTATACATGTTTGATTATAGCCAGTTTACCTTATCTGGTAGGAGTGTTTTACAATGTCATCACAAAGGAGATCTTTTTCTATGTTTTGCCTAAGAACTTGTTATAAAACCCTATCCACCTTGCATCCCTACCCAGCTTTATGTGAAGGGAGTCTTTACTAGGTTCTTGGCACTGCAGATGAGGTTACTAAGACACAGCAATCTGGAATCTGATCTCAGGTTTCCAGGACATGGGTAAGCCAGATCTTGAAAGGTCTGGGAGGATGATCTATTAATCTTCCCTAAGGATGTTTTGTTTCTCACGGAACCAATCTCTCCTTTCTGTTTGCTCCTACTTTGAGGTTGTAATCCCCTGTTTGTGATACCAGCAGGATTCCCACAGCAACAGATTATGATGTCACAAGCAGAGATTTATGAAGCCATAGGATGGAGAAGCAGGAAGGGCTCTGTTGTGAGATTGTGCTGTCTGCAAACTCTTTTTGCAGTAATTACCCAAGTGGGAGAAAACTAATCTCACAAAAGTTATATTTTAATCACCTAAGTGACTGGTTATCAAAGTGTGACTGAGCATGGATATTCAACAGCAGGTTTTCTGCTTTAAAACCCGTTCATAAATCCTGACTGAATACACTAAAATCCTTTGAGGTGATCTCACAAATGTCATTAACAAAATGAAAAGAATGAATTGGCATGGGCAACAACTATATCAAGTGTCTCTGTAAAATGAAGGAAGAGACACTGGGAGCCTCAGAAGGCTGCTCAAGGGACAGCCTAAGCAGTGACCACTCCTGAGGTGGCACCATCCATTTCACCACCTTGTGGCAAGCAGGGAAGTACAGAGTCTACACATTTTCAGAAAATAACATTGGTTCTCCCTTAATACCTCCTTGGATATGTTTTGTCTGAGTTGCCTCATTTTAGACAATACTCAGTGCCCATTGCAGACACATTCATGAAGCAAAGACTCTAAGACAGAGCTTGGCAGGATTTTCTCTCCCAGTGGGTGAGCTGTAGAGCTTCAGGTCGTGTGAGGGTTCAGCCACATGCTGTGGTGTTGTGCTCAGCTGAGAAATTCACCCTTTCTGCTCATCTATCTCACTCTTGTTCTGAACAGAAATGACAATATATTCAGCTGTCTATCTGGGTCAGAGAACAAAAGAGTGGCTTTGGAGTTCTGTGGAGATGGAAGGGGTATTTTTGCCGGTGTATATTTTGGGGACCGAGTATGTGGGGTTTGCACTCAGTGTGTGACCCTTGACTGGTCTGCACATCGCTCCCTAACTTGTCCTTACCTCAAAGTGACCTGAATGTTATTTTGTATCTAACTTGTACAGTGGCTGGCAGGCATTTGGTCTGGCACCTCACTGAGATGTAACCAAATGTTACTTGTAGAAGAAATTTCTCAGCAACAGCACTTATGCCCTTATAGTGGGATTTTAGTCCAAGTTCTGGACCTCAACTTTCCCTGCTTTGGGTTGAATTCAAACCAGAAGGAGCACATTTTCCAGATCAAAATCAGGTGCCATAAAGAATAGCTTAATTTCCACAAGAATATCTGAAATGCAAAATTGACTTTGTCTTGCATATGAGTTTTCTGTAAGGTCGATACAACTGAAACCTCCTCTGATTTCAAAAATGTAAAAGAAAGTCTATTTTTCTTCCAGTTCTTTTCAAGAAAAAAGCCCTTATGAATCACATTGAAAACTGTAAGTTGGCGTCAAGTCATTCCCCTGTTGGAGGCTCATCGTTCATGTTCCCCATCGTCACAAACCACACAGGAGCAGATAAAAAGAGCCTTGTAGTCATACAAGTCACACAAATGACACCTTTATGAAAACTGGGTTATTTTCTGCTGCAGACATAGGCTGCAATTTTACAGTGACACTAGTCAGTGATGTCACTAAAAGGTCCCAGCATCCTTCTGCATCTGCTGTTTGTTGCTGTCCTCCCCATGCTCTTTCTGTAATGCTGGAAAAAACATTCTTGTGAACTGTCTGAATGAACTTGATCATAGAAATCACAGAATCATAGAATTGTTTAGTTTGGAAAAGACCTTTAAGACCATCAGGTCCGCCTGCTAACCCAGCAGAACCAAGTCCCCCCCTAAACCATGTCCCTAACCACCACATCCACATGGCCTTTAAATAAATGGTGAGATAAAGGCTGGAACAGGCAGTCTACAATGATAGATGCGAGATTATTTTTGTTTGTATGAATTCTGACTGATACTGACTTAAAGTGCATATGAAATGACAGTTATACTTGCATATCTGTGTGCTGTCTTAAATTTTTCTCATATTGTTGCTTGTACAGATTATTCTCTATGAAATTAAAATTTACCCAGAATGTTTTACAGGCCTGTCCCAAAATACTAGTTCTTGAACCAGCTGAGTCTTGGTTTCAGTCTCAGATCTTCTCTCCATATCCCCTACAGTTTGGATGTGATCTGAACATCCATTATTTGACCTAACTTGACCTAATGTCAGCCTTTGACCTTCATTCATGTGGGATAAATGCCAGATAACAGAGCATTCAGAGGATTTGGTGGCTGCTGCTAGACATTCAAGATAACTCTGATTATGACACTTGATTTACTACTTCTTGTTGGAAACATATAGACATTCTGATTTTGAAGAAGCACTAAACAGCTGTGGTACTAAAAGAGATGGGCAGACACAGCAGGCAGAGCCAACACATGGTACTTGCTGTAATTCCCTGAGCCTGTTATTGATACATGCTTTAGCGTCACTCACTTTAAGAAGGTCATTCAAAATAATGTTATTTTAAAAAATGTACAGAGTTAAGTAATAATCATACTGATATTTTTGGAGTTCCTCATTTCTTGAAAAATGAATTGTCATGCTATTTTAAATTCAACACAAGCACAGCCAGTAAGTAAAAACATAAAATCCCCCCTTAAAGAATATATTAATTTGAGCTAAAATTTCCAAAGTTCATGGGTTTTTCCTTTTCTTATTTAAAACTTGTTTAACTTTTATGAGCTACTGCACCCTCAGATGCAGGAAAAAACCATACACAAGTGCTAAAAAGTATTAGTCTTTAAATATTTTGAACACTAAATGAGAAATGAATAATGAAAGAAAGAAAGTGTGTTTCTTGAACATGAATGCTTACAAACTTACACCCACATTTTCCTTAAATAAGTCTTATACTGGAACTCTATTTATGTTTTATATCTCTCAGCCACTACTAATGGTCCTTAGGACCTGTAAAGTCCTGCCATTTACGGATGTAAAGTGACTTTATAAATATGATCCGACCACAATGAGTAGGCAGGTTTAATGACCTCCATTTCAGAGATATGGGTCCTGATGCACAGAAGTTTAGGTGACATTCCCAAGGGCAGAGAGGAAGTCAGTGAGAGAGATGAGAAGCCCAGAGTTCCTGACCCATCTGTCCGGTTCACTAATCACAAAACTACATGTCTTCTACATACCTCAGAGATTTTTCCATTGCTGCTGGGGAACTGACTGTTCAGAGATGTCTCTGTACTTAGTTCTTTCTGCAAAATTCCCTGCGTAGCAAGTATAATCTAATACAGGCTCTAAGGTGAGCCATGAAAGGGCCAGAATTGAATTTCTGCCACTTTAGACTTAGGAAATGCAAGAGGTATGTTCCTGCTGTGTGGATCCATGACAGACACTTGTCACAGCATCAGGTCTCCTTCCCTTTGGCAAAGGCTTAGGGGAAGTACCTGGGAGAGGTCAAGAATTGTTAAGGCTGAGGGATCTGGGCAGTTGTAGAAATTTTCTTGCTCGACATAGGTACCAGCTAGACTGTGTGCGCTCCAATGTTTACAGTATTGCCAGAGCTAAGTACATTTTGACAAGCAACAAAGGATATAAATCCCCTGGGAAACACCATAAAAATTACAGAAATCTTCAAGCTGCTATAATTTTGTTTGTAAACAGAGAAAAATAATTAGGGGGTCATAAGAAACTCCTTTATGCCTCTCTTATCATTGAAAAAGGAAATAAATCCATTTCCTACGAAAGAAGGTCCATCTATGTGTTACAATGTTTGTCTGTATTCCAAAAACATTCTATATATGATCCAATATTTTTCCTGGGTTCCCTTGAACTCAGCTCACGTCTAAGANAGCAGAGGGGGGGAATCACCTCCCTCAACCTGCTGGCCACGCTTCTCTTGATGCAGCCCAGGATATGATTTGCTTTCTGGGCTGCAAGTGTACACTGGTGAAGATGTATTTCTTGAGTTTCCCAAAGTTTGTTTCTCTTAGGTGTGACAGTCTTCAGGGATTTTTGACCCAGGTTTTCCTTGCGTGATGCTAGAGACCTTGTTTTGGCTCCTTGGTGATTACTACATGGAGGAGAAAGAGTCAAAATTCTCTTTCAAAGAAATCCTTTCTTATTTCATTGCTGTTTGTAATACTATTTTTTAGTTCTTCATTAACTCATATTGAAATAAATGTAGCAAGTGACACCTCATAAGCAGGCAGAAGTGGGAGAAAACTGTTGGGTTGACAAAGTCCTCTCCATCCCCTGTGTAAGACAAGCGGTCAGATTGTGTAATTATTTTCATAAAGTTAAAACCTTTTTAAAACTCCTTATCTTTTTTTGGTTTTGCTAAAAAGATGATCCAGAATTTCATAACTCTAATGGTTATTTTTAATTTCTTCACTGCAGTCACTGTTATTAACTTAGTGTGAAAATGCTTAAGCTAATTTTAAACAAGGAGTCTTTGGAACAATCTAGCTGGGCAGCGATGCTCAGCATGTGCTCTCTTTGTTTGCTTCTCAGCAGGTAGACTTATTATTTATTTTTATTTTATGTCTACACTAGCAAGAAGCATGGTTAAGTATGACCATATCTACAGAATGAAACTTAGTGCTGAGAAGTCCATATGCACATTAAAACAATTTTGTGATTTTACCTAATCTGCTTGGTTGAGTCTGATCCCTTGGATTGAACTCACATTAGTGGCTGGAGCTCACCAGATGAACTTTTATCACACATTCCAGATTAATTTCATCTGAAAGGAATCCATCTGGTGTCCTCTAAAACCATTCTGCAAGGTGAAGAAATCAGAGCAAAACTGATTCAAAACTGATCTGAATCAAAACACTGGTGTAAACACACCTTCTGCTTTCTTAGACTAAACAAGCCACACTCACCTTTGTGTGGATACAGACAAACCAAGAGAGCACCTTGCTGTGCTATGAATGGGCCAGATGTCACCCAGCTGGTATCGAAGTGGAGTGCTGTGATCTGGCTCTTATACCCCAAGGAAAACTTAAGTCTGTCTCTATCTCCTCACTTAGTCTTGTTCTCAGTCTCCTCCAAAATGAAATCCATTCACCATGCCAAACTGGGAGTAATTTTTCTGGCTTGCACCAATTTTCATATGTCTTTTTGGAACAGGGATAAACAGAACTGGACATGGTACTCCAGATGAGACTAGCGTTTGGAGCTTGTCATTTAGATTCTGCAAATGCTTGTAGACATCACTACATCAGTTACAGGCAGTTCCCATTTCAAGGCTATTTCAGCAATTGTATCAGATAGAAATTTAGCCATCAGCTACAAATAAGACAGGCAGACACTGCAGAATAAAAGAATTGCAGCATTCTGCACCACAGCTCACCAGCCTACTCTGAGCAGCAACCAGACAAAATTGTGTATGTAGTTATAACTGATCCATAGTCATGACCATATGAAATAGCCAGGCCATGTTTTCGATGAGCTGTAACTCTATGCATCTGAGAAAAGTTACAGAGGGAAATCTGTTGGGAAAAGTACATGGATTCGCTGTTATGTCTCCTATAAGATATTACTGGGACAGATTTTAGAAGACTTTTCTCTCCAGCTGCTCAGATCTCAACATTTCTGGAGTTTGAAATGGGCCATTGACAGGCCAATTATGACTTTGATGGGGCAGTTGGGTTGATGAAAGTGAATATTCCAGGGTTGCACATTTTCATAGATTTTCTGTTGTCTAATGGACCCTTCATCCCTGCCCATAATCCGTTACTTTGCATTCATGCACCACAGGCAGAAAGCTTAAATATCAGTAGAAGAGAAGCCAGATGGGAGAGAATATGCCTAGTTGCAAAATAAAAGATTGAAAGGACAAAGAATAATGGAAAAACTTCTATTTTTGACACCTATACATCTTAAATACATAAAAGACTTAAAAGTTGGAAGGCAACATACTCCCAAACACTTCACTGTCACTGTCATTGGGCACTTCATGTCAGAAATATGATTCTGACTGACATTTGTGGGAGTAGCATTCACAGGATGGATTGTACTGAACAGTAGCTTTGATTTGGCATATCTGTATTGTACCATACAGCATACTGTAGATATTCCCAAGACATCTTCTTATCTGGTTTCAGGATAATGTTCTGTCTTTGATAATTATCCATGCTGAGAGGTAGTTATTTTGTTAGGGTCCTGTGCTATGTAAATGTAGTTCTTCTACCTCCAGAAACTGAGCTAGGATGTTAGTATTGGGGTGCTTTTGCTTACGGTGAATATGGACAACAGCTAAAGGTGTAATATTGCACTGGGAGGTGTGGACACGTCCTCAGCTCGTGATGCTGCAGAGAATGAGAGGTTTATCAGCACCACTGTCTCCATGTCTTATCGTTCCATTTCTTCTTTCAACATAAGGAGGGCCTATGGTTTCTAGGTGGTTTTCCCTAATTTTGAACTAACTCAAACACCTTGGGTTCAAAAGTTTACCTTCAGTGTTACTGGTTTCATGTCCTACCAGGATGAAACTGGGGTGGAAGGCTCAGAAAGAATAATTTCCAATAGAGAAAAAAAAAGGGAAAAAAAGAAGGATGAGCAAGAATGTTGCAGAATTATAAACAAACTTTGAGATGAGCAGATGAGAAAAAAAAACCAATGAAAAGAATAATACAATAATATTCTATAGTCAAGGCAAGGGGCAACCTGGCTTCAAGGACAGTCTGTCACATGCTGGCTTTTTATCAGCTTGAGTTGTGTGCCAGTGTTGGTTGTTTCTGTTTTGATTGAGTAATTGAATCATTCTGGAAAAAAATAGGGGGGCTAGCAACCTTACAGCTCACAGCAAATAGTTTTAGAGTGTCATAAAAATCTCTGTCATTCTTTCTTTGATTTCTAACCGCCTCTTAGAAACTTTATTCCCTCACTGGTGATGTAGTGAGAGTCTAGGACTTACGTGCTCTGTGTTGGACTCTGGCCAGTGGTACTCAAACTGCACATACTCTTTGCCAGATCTGTTGAGAACCTGTGATGACATTTTTGGAAGGATAAGATGTCTCTCAGAGTTCAGAGAACGGGTGGATTATCTGTCACTGTAAGTGTGTACGTGATCTAAATAATTGCTTGGCCTCAGTTTGCAGTCTGGGTTGAGGTGCTGGTTCATTGCTCTGATCTCTGAACCAGAGAGTCCATTTCAAGAGCTTGGGACATGCCCTGCTTCTGTCCACTGTTTTTTCACAATCATTTTCTGAATTAAAGGAAAGCTCTTAAAAATAAAAACGTTTAGATGCTTTGTAGTTGTCTGTACCATAAAATGAACTAAACTTTCATGACCTTCTGGGTCTTACACAAAGGCTCTTGAAGTAGGGTTAGCCTGAGGGGTGGGTTAGCTGGGCGGCTGCCCAGCATGCTTAAGACTAGAGCTCAGGACTGAAATTCTAGGTTAATGTTTATCCCCAATCAATTAGCGTTTTGGAAAGGCATGAAATTCTGGCTTGCCCTGGGCACTGTTTGACTAAAGGCCAGCCATGGCTGGGAGCCCCCAAGGGTTGCAGATCTTGGCTCTGTGGGAGGCCCAGCTATACAGCAGCAAACAAGCTTTCCTCCAAAGACCCTCAGTGCTCTGTTCAAAAGAATTTTTCATCCTCCACCTGTGGCCATGAAAGAGGGTTGACAGATGGGCTGTTGTAATGGGCTGTTGTGTAAATAGCATGCATTTAGAAGAAATGCTGAGGGTGTGTATTTACAGGGGACTTAACATGGATTTTCATTGCAGACCAGGATAGCTGCAGAAGAGTGACTGTAGACCTGCTGCATTAATTCCCTATGCAGAACAAAGTATTTTCTTTTTCTTCCTTAGCTTCTGTTAGAAAGTAAATACAGCAGATCAGAGAGGGAGGGAAGGAGATGCTTTGAAATAACATTTTGCCTGAATATTAATGGTCACTTTTTAATAACCTGAGTTTTCAAACCTCAGACTTGCAATGGCATTTGTACCCATGTAAAAAGGTTTTGGGTGATTCTATACCATCCCTCTCCTCTTCGCATCCTTGCGCAGAATATTCAGGGATATAGTACACTGGGAAATCAGGAGCAACAGAGTGGAGAGGGTTGTCAAGTGTGTATTGATAGGATGGAAGGAGAGGTGAGGTAAAATGTGGACAAGAGCTGTAAAACTGTCTGCAGAGGATTCATGGGAACCTCAAGGCTGGAACTGGAATCTAAGAAACAGCAAAGAAAATCGCAATAAAGAGAAGATGAGAGGAAAGACAACGTGTCTTTTCAATAAAACAGTGAGGAGCTGACAAGAAGAAAATGATCCCAATTTAAATTGGGCAGACATAGAGGTGAGCTGGAATAGCAGGAGAAATACTGGAGGGGCCAGTCTGAAGGACATTCATGAGAAAACAGGAGAGGTGATGAATGCTGGTCCCTGGGTGACCCAACAGGCAGGTGGGCATGACTGGCCATTCTCTCCACTGCTGGCCTCAGCAGTGTGCCAGCTGGCAGGGCTGGGAAGTGGCAATATAACACTGACAGGGGGTGAGCAACACGTGGTTTCACTAGTAAAGAACAGCTATTCCCAAGGGACTTGAAAAATTTTGATATATATAGAAGCAGGTCTGGCCCTCAGGCACAAGGCCAGCAAGTGAGAAAAGTCAGTACACATACCCATGTTAGTATTCTCTTCTAATGGAGACCCAGCCTCTGTGAAAACTCTTGCTCTTGGTTCTGCCTAGAGAAGCTCCTGATTGCCATGGAGCAAGCTCAGTGTGGGACCACCAGAGATACAAGTGTCCCTCATCATTTCTTTGAATTTCACAATAAGCCACATGTCTGTTTCCAGTTCAGAATGATATACTCCAGCTGACAGTACAGAACAATTGCAGCCAACTGGATGACACCGTGACAGTCCATAGGGCTATTTTTGGAGGGTGAGAAAGTTTGCTGGAATCTATACCAAATACCAATGGGTTCAGCCAGCAGGGAAAGTTAGTGCCACTCATCTCAGGTGCATCAACTTTTCCAAGTCTTCACTGCTGGTGTTTTGCACAGAAAGGGATTGACTATGTGTAAAATATTTAGAGGGAGTATTAATATCCTTCTTGTGCTGTTGACCGTGCTGACAGCAGAAGCAGCTCTGTTTCCTGGGAAGATGGTAGAAGCGATGATTCTTGTAGTGGATCCTCCTTTATTTCCTCAAAAGTAGAAGTCATGTTAATGGGTGGAGCAATGATTTATTTTTACTGGATAAAATGGAGGTTGAGCCATCTCTTGAGACTTTCATTATATTAGTGTGGAATTAGGATATCGAGGTCCTGTAGAGGAAGATAGACCTAAGGAAGAGGTCAACTTTGGCTGATGTCTCAAGACTAGGTCTAAGGTTGTCTTCCTGGGCACTGAATTTCAGTTCTATTGCAGCTTCCAAATAAATGAAGAGTGTATCCATTAAAAATAATTGTACTTCCATGCAATTTATGAGCAATTTGCGCCTTCCAAACGCGCAAAAAAGTGCAGTCAGTTTTGTTGATTTTTCTTTCCAGATTCCAGTCGATTGTTAATAATCATGTTGTCATTTTTTTAGAGTTGGCACCAAAACTTCATTCATTCCACTTAGAAAGTACCACCACCAACCTATTACAAAACCTGTCATTATCTCAGAAAGTCATTCTTGACATCTGTTAAGTAAAGGTTTATTTTACACTTCAAAAGTCAATCTGCACAGCTGACTAAACTTCTTCAGAATTGTACAGTCTGGTCCTGTCAAATATTTAAGAAAATAGAAGTTGGTTTAAGAAAAATATTTGTTTTCATTGGAAAATGAGTCGCCTGTTTTCTGCATATGGGAAAACATGACTTTCCTTAAAAATTGAAATAGGAGGTGGAAGAAAGAAGACTAAGCTTTTCCTATATAGTGTACCTGATTTTATCAGTATCAGAAAATGACAACTGAAACAGTTCTCTGTACATTTAAAGCTCTGCTTTTTTCATTTTTTTAGCTGTAAGATACTGGAAGGTTGATGGGGGTCAAGCTAGGCTTCTGGATAGGTTGCAAAAAAAGTCCTTGAAGCTATCTGCTTCAGGGTATCTGTGATTTGCAACCAAGCCTACGCTCCATGACAATTTTGGCTTGGCTCTCAGACTTTGTTATGCCATTAACCCAGGTGCAAGAATCCAATGTGTACAATTATAGGCCTTGGCAACGATGCTTTAGAAACACAAAAGTGCTGGAAGAATCTTCCCAGTTTTCTAGCAGTTGATCCCACCCTCTTTATTTCCCTTTATCACTAGCTCTGGCCATGCATACATGGTATTTACTAGACAATCTTGTAACTATTAAGAGAAAGGATAGAAGTGCTACCATAGAGAACTCATATATTTTTTTACTGTCTCAGAAAAAATCTCAGCAACATAGTGGAATATGTACATGAGTCCATTCTGCTCCAGTATTTACCCTTTTGACAGCCTTGACCACACTGTGCCATTCTTAGGGGAAAAAAAAAAGATCTCTTGAATTAAAGAAATAGACATTATTTGTGAACTTTTTTTCCAGAATAATTTATTAAATATAAAATTCAATTTCCACAAAATAAAAAGTGCTCATTTAAGTTTTATACCCCTCCCCCAGAAGAAAAGAATAATCAAGGGTTCTCTCAGAACTCAGGAGATCTAGAGAATGGAAATTCCAGATATGTCTCATCTGTGCAGTCACTCTCTGCAGTCACTCATCACAAGCCAGGAACGGAATCAATTTACCAGTCGGTGGCCAGCAGTCAGAACAGATACATGTCTGATCCTCACTGAAATAAGACAAGGATACAGAAAATTCAGTTAATAAGTGTCTCTCTTTACATTAATATGAAGAAATTTTGATTGCTTCTAGCCACATAGTCTCAGACCTTATCTTATTCTTTCAGGTCAGCTTTGGGCCATCTATGTTGATAACTGAATTGGAGCTTAGTAAAGTACATTGGGTTTTGCACACTAAGCACACCTCATCAGTGGAGTTAAGCCCTGAAAATAAGATTTTCTTTGGAGTATGCTGGTGCAGTCAAAGGGAAAAGGACAAGGAAGCCATGTGTGACAGAAAACAGGAGCCACACTTCATGTGTACTGCTGGACTTGCAAGGTGAATTTCAAAGAGATGATTTTAAATTTCTGTGAAAGAAATAAGCAAGTTAATTTTTTCCTTCAATCTAACCATAAAATATTGGGCCATAGCCAGGAGTATTAGATGTGATTGGTCATTGCAGGTACTCAGTTCCACAAATTAGCTCCACAACTCTTTCAGTAGCTGTCCCTTAAACCTGAAGTATATCTAAGATCTCAAGAGTAGGATTCATTTTACCTTAACTGGGACATTAAAAATGAGGTGTCTAATCCGAATGGATTGTTTAGCCTCCTTCTATACTCATCAGAGCAAAACAGGCATATGAGCAAGGTATCATTTATATAATACCTGGAGTGACTTGCCCTCTCAGCGTATCTTTTTCTCCACATTAGAGTGAACCTAGACAGCTTAGACTAAACATGTTACATATATTAGTCAACACAAGTTTGGTGAGATTAATCTTTCCTGGTAGTCTTAAATCCCCACTCTAGGCAGACTTACAAAACAGTTCAACACCTGTACCTGGCATAAGTCTTACGATAACTCACATGGATTCTCCTACAAGGATCACTGCCTTCTAGAGCTAAACTAGCAGCTGATGTGCCTCTAATAAAGCCAGGAAACAGGAATGCAGCAAGTGACTCATCAATGGATAGAACAGCAGTCCAGGATAGAAGCTCAGCTTCTTCTTAGGCCTAGGTTGATTTGAGCTCCATCTCCTGTCTCCTTGAATCTGTTTTTGAAACTAACCTGGCTGGGAAGGTGTGGACACCCTCAGTCTGCCATCCTGAGGCTCTTCTGCTTTATATGGCCAACTTAAACATTCACTGAGAAAGAGAGAAAGCAAGTGCCAAGTAACAGAGGTCAGACTAGGGAACTCTCATTTATCATAATGTTTTACACATTCCTGTGGGTGATTTAAACCCTAGGAGTCATTGTTTCAACAGGTCACATAAAGTGGAAGAACTTCAGTACACAAGAGCAAGACCAACACTTCACAAGCCCCCTGAAGTTCTTCTTAATGATTATGGAGCCTTAGGAAGTTGGGAGAACAGGGCTTAAATTAATTACACAGAGAAGGGATTCAAACCCAGAACTTCATATTTTAGATGGGTGCCTGAGGCCCTCAAAGTTCTGAAAAATGAGGGTGAGGGGTAATAACAAGTCATTTTTCAGCTGGTTTATAAAAGAATCAGTTACATGAACATTTTCTTACCTAGCTTTCATAGAGAAATCAGTGCAGCAATGGGAGCACCATGTGCCTAGACCCTGGGGATCAAGGAGGGATGATGTGGGATTCATGCTTTTATTGTAATTTCTTATTATCTATTTTCATAGAATCATAGAATGCCAGGTTGGAAGGATCATCTAGTCCAACCTTTCAAGATAGAAAAATAGAGTTTAAATGAGATGGCTCAGCACCCTGTCAAGCTGAGTCTTAAAACTGTCTAATGTAAGGGAATCCACTACTCCCCTTGGGAGACTATTCCAGCGTTTAATTGTTCTCATTTTAAAGAATTTTCTTCTGGACTCCAATTGGAATCTCTCCAAGAGCAGCTTGCAACCATTCCCCCTTGTTTTTTCCATGTGACCCCTTGTAAAAAGGGGAGTCTCCTTCACCTTGATAACCACCCTTTATGTACTGGTACCTGGTGATAAGGTCTCCCCTAAGCCTTCTTTTCACAAGGCTGAACAATCCCAGTTTTCTCAGCCTTTCTTCATACAGCAGGTCTTCCAGTCTCCTGATCATCCTCATGGCCCTTCTCTGGACCCTTTCCAGCCTGACCATGTCTTTTTTGTATAGGGGGGACCAAAACTAGATGCAATACTCAAGGTGTGGCCTGACCAGTGCAGAGTAAAGTGGGACAATTACTTCTTTATCTCTGCTGGTGATGGCCTTTTTGATATAACCCAGCATCCTGCTGGCTCTCTTTGCTGCTGCAGTGCACTGTTCACTCATGTTGAGCCCACTGTCCACCAAGACCCCCAGTCCCTTTCCATAGGGCTGCACTCAAGCCAGGTGGATCCCAGTCTGAGCTGTGTTCCTGGGTTATGTATTCCTAGCTGACAGTCCTTACACTTGTCTCCATTGAACTTCATAAGGTTCCTGCTAGCCCACTCCTCTAGCCTGTCCACATCCTCCTGGAGGGTGACTCTCCCTTCTGGAGTGTCAACTACCCCACTTATTTTTGTGTCATCAGCAAACTTCATCAGGGTGCTCTTGATCCCAACATCCAAGTCACTTATGAAGCCAATAAACAGCACTGGGCCCAATACTGATAACTGGAGTTTTAAGAAACTCCAGTTCAGCAGACCATGTTGATTTAGGTAGAACATCTTCCAGCATATTGCATCTCGATGCTTTGTGTATATAGTAAACCTGGATGCATAACTTAAGGCTAGATGCTACAGTGCTTTAAAGTGCAATGCTCTCATTGACTATAGGATCACAATTTTAGGATTACAGGATACCTGTAAAACCTAGGTAGCAACTTTCCATCAATTTATTTTTAATTAAATCATATGGTTCAAGTGGTCATGCCCCAGAGTTCAAAGATTCTCCTAGAATTTCCAAACCTATTCTACATGAACTTTGGGCATTTTGATTACGTTTCATGGTATTACATTTCTGTCCATTGCAGTTCAGCTCTGGAATACTGATTATTATTTCTGTTGCCTTTTTGTGATTTTGAGGGCAAACTGTTTTATAATAAATGATGGGAATTTTATTTATCTATGTAGTGGGTCTGTCTGAGCTGATTTTCCCCATACACCCCTCATGCAGCAGTACTAGGACCCAGAGAGTGTTGATAANCTTACTCTCTCCCCGCTTGCCTTGCTGACGGAGGTTTGGGGTGTGTGTGGGGGGGAGTGAAAGAGGGACTAGGGGTGGGCACCGGGCACCCAGCCAGGGTAAACCCACCACAATCTACTAGTATAGTGTAATCACTGGACAAAGACTTTGGAGAAAACTAAGAGTTTAGTGTTTAATGCATTCTTTTATATACTGACCTAAGTGATCATAATGTATTTAACATTTTTTAAATAAACACACTCACGTAGGCTGTAGATCAATGAGTTTTTCTTACATGAGAAGATCAATTCTCTGGAAGCCCAAGGCTTAAATATGACTACCTGCTTAGTTTAATTTGTAGTGAAGTGTTTGAACTCTTACCCCAGTCATTTTGCTTGTGTAAGGCAGCCTCTTTGCAGTGATGGTTGCATTATAGTACATGACAAAAGTCTGAGATAGGTTTAATATAAGTTAGAATCAATTTAATGCAAAATGACCCACAGAATTTCCACAGGGACAGAACGTAGTCCTTCAGCAGCTGGTGGAATAATTCCTTTTGAAAAGATATCAATTGGGATACTGCAACTTCCAAAAGAGCATAACATATTAAATGTCAATCAACATGAGTTTATGAAAATAGTTCTTGTCAAACCAACCAGATGTCTTTCTCTGATGGGATTACAAGCTGGGTTAATAAAGGTAAATAGCATTGATACAATATACATAGATTTATGTCAGGCATCTATGTGAGCGCCCAGCAAACATTTCTTTAAGAAACTATAATGACTAAAAATCAACACAGCACACATTGAGTTTATTAGAAGTAGCTAACTGGTAGGTCTCAGAATGTAAACAGTGAATCATAACTGAACAAATATGGCTTTTTTGATCCTTGGAAGAGTGAGGAGGAGTTGGGCTGCTATATCTTCTTTATATTTTGTATCCGTATGGCTGTAACAACATTAATAGTCCACTTCTGGGGTTCATCACCTTATGAATTAGTTTGCAAACTGAGGAGGGGAGAGGAGCAATTTGGAGAAGTACAGGAATAGTTAAAGGACAAGAAAACAAGGATTGTAAGCTCAATGAGTTCAATATCTTTAGTTTATCAAAGGAAAGGTTAAGAGATGACATAACCACAGTTTATAAGTATCTCCATGGAGAAAATGCATTTAATAATTAAGAGTTCTTCAGTTCAACAGATAAAGACATAACAAGATGCAGTAGATGGACACTGAAGCTGGAAAAAAATTAGATTTAGTGGTATTAGTTTTATAAGGGAGATGATTAACCTCTGGAACAATTTAACAAGAATTATGGTGAAACCTCTGTCTCTGGAAATCTGTAACTCAGAACAGGATGTCTTTCAGAAAGATTGGATTAGATTAGCACAGTGGCTCCTCACAGTTTTATAATCTGAGACACACTTGGATTATTTAACTATTCAGTCTGCTTATGTTTAAATGGATATCTGCCATTTTTATCTCTACTTTCTTGTGCTGGTTCAAAAGTGGTAGCATAGACCAAAACCCCTCTCTAAGATGAGAATGTGTTTATATACTGGTGAACTTTGTGGGTTGCCATAAAACTTAAACTACTCCTTTAAGTAGTTCAAAATGAAATACAGTCTCTGGCAGCAGCAGGATGTACACAGCTGTAGCATGTGTGCCTGTCATGTCATACCCCTAGCAAACATTCAGATCCTGGCATGCATTTTCTTAACATAAATAGTTTAGAGTACATGTTCATGCTCTGAGAGAGAAAAAAATTGCTCAGTCTACTGTAGCAACCCTGACCAATGGGGATTTAAAGCCCTCTTTAGAAAAGCCATCTCAATGACACAACTCTACTGGCTTAGTCTATCATTTAACAGCTCTCAGAAGCAGCTTAGTGGCTTGGTCAAAATTTGGACTACAAGCTACCCAAAGGTAATACTGGACTGTGCGCCATGGGATGAGAGTATACAATCTCTGCCTCTGAGAATAATGAGATTTAAGGGTATACTTTAATCATAGAATAATAGAATTCTATATGTATTTTAATGACTAAGGAGACCAAATCTGAGAGTGTCTTTGTTAGTGCTTCTCTGTGGTGGCATGGCTGTTAGCAGCTTTGATACAGGGAAGGAAAGGGTCCTCATCCAGCCAACTGGCAGCGCTCACTCCCACCTCCCCTCATCCACACATCCTCACACCTGGATGCTCCAACCAGTGCTTTGTTAGCTATACTTCTGTCATTCTTAATGTTGTCACGTAGTTAAAAGAGAAAACATGTGTGTCACATTTTTTGGACATTATTCCTGGCCTCTTGGCCATATTCTAATTTACATCGTTGCATTTCCCCTCTACGTTCTTCCTTGAGTATCCGTTGGTTGCAGTATTTCTTCATATTTGGTTTCTAATAATACACAACTACCACAACATGTAGAAAAGAATGTAGATGTTTCAAAAGAAAGGATTAGCCATTATATGAATTATAGGGATAACTGTGGTTTCTCCAGGACATAAATCAATCCACATTCTTCAGGATATAAATCACACGCTAAATATCTGAGACTTAAAGGGGAAACTTCCCTCACCAACATGTTGTTGCATAATTGCCTATTATGGAAGTTTTACGTCTTCCTCTGAAGCATCTGGTACCAGTACCATTAGTTTGATCTGCAATGGCAATTCCTGTGAGCCTTTGTGGAGCATTCCTGTGACAGTTCAGCAGCTGCTCGATTCCATCTCATACAGGGCAGCCAGATGTCCCACTGCTTTAAGGTTGTCCCACTTTTCAGCATCCTATTCTGCCTTTTATGCTTGCCTTAAGGAAGGCTAGCTAGCCTTATATTTTCACACACTTGGGCTATCTAATGTTTTTCAGAATGGGGCAAAAAGGTACTCTCAATGTGGTTGCAACAGAGGAGGAAACCGGTCACAGCCAGGGAACTTTTAAAAATCTGATACTCAGGAAAACATACGGAAAAAAAGTATTGCTTTCCACCTAATTTCATATCCTGTTTTATGTCTTTCTTACTGCGAGAAGAGATATGTGTTTTAAATCACAATCATGACAACAGTGATCATTATAATTAATTTTATGTACTGTTTTCCATTCCAATCCTTTGTTTTCAGTAGTTCATAACTTTCTAAAGCTCTCACTTGTTGATTTTGAATAAAGGAAGGAAGTGAAAAGAAAAAAAACCTATATTTTTATTTATTACTAAACAGTTTTAGTCACTGTTTTCAAATGGCTCTTCTATGCTCTATACTGCTACTCTGCTATAGCTGTGGGTAAACAGCTGCCGTTGAGATTGCTATAGACATTTTGAAGTAGATTTTTATTTTTTGAAGCTTGGAGCATCCTGGGGTTAAACTTTAGTGCCAATGCATGGGTTACCAGCTCATAAATTATTAAACTTTTTCTAGACACAAGCAAGCTGGAAAGACATGAGGTGGGTTCAGAACATCAGAAGATGTCTACTTCTGAACCAATTTCCTGAGCTTTTTTAAAGTCAGTGGTGATGTAATCAATATGGTCATTGGAATCCACTCTAATGTAGACATGAAAAAGTGGTTGTATGAATTGCTTCCTAAAAATACCCATCTTAGCTGGCTAAAGGGAGATAAGAGCTTAGGTGTCTACATTCAGTTGTCTGAGGTTTGGAGATACTCACTCATTTTGATCCACACTTCTTCCACCTCCTTGGGTTAACATTTTTACAGATCCCAGTTAGTCTCTTGCCTGTTTTTTTAAGCTGAAATCTCTTATGATACACACAAGAATAAGGTTTAATCCAAGTACAAAGTACTTTAAGCTTAGGCTAGTCAATACAGCTGCAGACATAATTTAATTCAAATTTCTATTTTCACTTAGGTGGGATGCTCTGTATACTTCAGGAAAAATGCTGATAAAGCAAATTCCGGGGTGTTCCTAAGGTTTCCTCTGATGGATGGGTTCTTTGGCAGCTGCCACAACTAAATGGAAAAAAGTTTCCAAAGCACCTTAGTCCAATGGCACACACTGGTGAAGCCAGAAGTGAAGGCACAGCACCATGGTATGGTTTTGTAGATTGGCACTTCCTAGTATGTTAATTGCATTTTCCTCTCTCAGTCCTCCTCTTCCTCTCTTTACCTCCCTTCTCACTACCATCTCCTTCTGTCTCCTCTTCTGTAAGCTATTGTGTCTAATCTCTCATCATTACCATAAAAAAAGACCTCATAAACCTACAAAAAAATCACCACACAGAAAGTGGAACTCCCATACTTGTGCTTCTTTTCCCTCTCCTTTGTCTCATCATCTGAGGCACTACATACAGGGGCCATGAAGATTTAAAAGTTGCAGTCAGTCTAAGTCAATGATTTCTAGGTTAAGGTTGCTCATTCACCTCACCATTGGGTCAGTGGAAGAATAAGATTCCATGTTTGCTGGCAGTATCAGCTTCTGGCCTTTCTGCTTCCCTGCTTAAAAATAGCCCAGCAAAAAAATTGCAGGTCACTTTCCTGATCCAGGTCACTGTGTCACTTCACTCCAGGTCATGGACAGCTACTCCAGCCATGCTGAGGGTGTGCAGCAGGTACAAGCTGGTTAAACCAGAACTGCCTCAGAGAGAAATGTCAAAAATGACCTGAAAAAGAAAGTAGGCAGCAAGGTAAGAAAATATGCTGATGATACAAAGTTATTCAGATTTGTAGGACAAGGGCAGACTGTGAAGTATTACAAAGACTGAGTGACTGGGCAATAAAATGATAGACAAAATGCAATGTAGATATATGTAAAGTGATGCACATAAGGAAAAGCAGTCCCAGCTCTACTTATAAAAAGGTCTCTGAGGTGTGTTAGGATTTGAAAAGCTCCAGAGAAGGGCAACAAGGATGGTTCTTCTTTTCTGAAATAATTCCTGTACAAACAGCAACTGCATAAAATGGAGCTCATCAGTTTGGACGTATAACTTGGGAAGGATTTGATAGACCTCAGAATAATTATGGGTGACATGAATATTGACAGTTCACTTTCTTTGCCAGAATCAAGAACTGGGGCCATCATATGCGTGCCTAAGGGCCAGGTTCAGAACAAACTAAAGAGGGTGATTCTCCATGTGGTGGGAGATAGACCCATGGGACAGCTTGCCAGAGGGTGTTGTTCATAAAATTGGCATGATATCAATAGGCAGCTGGACAAATACTTGCAAGAATCACCCCCTGGAGATTTCTAAATAGGAAAATCTGATAAAGATGAGGAAATCCTTGAGCTGAAAATAGTCTGAATATGCAAAGCATTACATATGCTTGCTCTTCCTTGGATTTTTACCCATGGATACTGATGGACACAAGATAATTAGCTGACAAACTGTTTGCCTAAGCCAGAAGAGCTGGTTTTGCAGTCATCTAACTATGGCCTTTTGAGCAGGAATTTTCCCTATTGCTGTGTTTTGCAGTTGTCACTGTGCTAGCTATCATATAAATCTGGAGTCAAGAAGCAGTTCTTATCCCAAAAATCTTGTCTCAATGGCAAGATACAACCTGTGTAGGGGTAGATGGGAAGAAGCCTAACCAAGGAACCAGTTCAGCAAGATTATCCACACTCCACCTTTACCATGTATAAATGTGTGAATAGGAGCCAGAAGATAATTAGATGCTAGAGTGTATCTATAGCTGTGTTTTGTTGAGGAGGTCTTCATAAATTTATCACTTTAAGTTCTTTACTTCATTCTTAAACATCCTTATGAAGAATCTTATACTTCAAGAAATTTGTTGATAAGTTCAGGAATGTACTGAGATGAAAAAGCTAACTAAAAGCAAACATGATTGCTTTCAGGAATCAGAGCACCTGCAACTACCCAGTAAGACTTTTTTGTAATATTCTCAGAAACACTTTATTCTGGTATATATAAACTGTGGAAATGATTAAAAGCCAATGATGCTAGCCTAAAGGTTTTCTAATTAGATCAATGAATATGAATATGATATGGTGTGTGACAGATTATATATAGTTTCATATGATGAACAAGGAATGCAAAAATGCATGCCTGTCCTAGTATCCCCGTATGACTCTATGAATGTCTGAGTTGGTCTGTTTGCATATATTTTGGTTGCACTTTTACACTGACAAAGAATGTACATGTTTGTGCACTCATGCCTTCCTACATATGGCTGAGCTATCCCATTTTCTATTTTCTTTCCTTTCTCTAAAATTTAATCTACCTTCTGCTTCCTTCACATACTTTTTTAAAATCAAAAAACTTTTCTGTTTCACAAGTCTTACAGGATATTCTTTCCAGGACGTTTTGGGGAAAACAGCCAAATCATTCCATGCAATTTAAAACCCCCAATATCAAAATAAACGTGAAAGAAACTGAATGGGGAAGGAAAACAGTACTGCAATTTTTGTCCTCTGATCAGCATTTTTGCTGTTCAAGACTTCCTGAGTGGTAAAATAGCTCAGCCACCCATGCAGTCAAGTCAGAGGGCAGAAAATTTTTATATTACTCAGATTTCCTCAAGGGGATGACCACACTGTGACCTCTTTGCATTCTGTAGAGCTCTGTGACTCAGAGACATTATGGTGCTTCTATTTTAAAGAGTTTCTCCAGTGAACATTCAAACTTTCCTCTGTGACACTTTTCAACTCGAGGTGGGTAAAAGCATCTTGCCAGATTCAGTAACCTAAGGTCATTCTTGGACTCCCAATATGGACATTTGATTAGCTGTAATAGTCTATTTTACTGTCCAAACTGTGCTTTACTTATGTAACTTGACGCACTTGAGTAGCCCCACTCATTTCAAGCTCTGATGTAAATGAATGACTCTACTTACAGAGTCATCCCATCTGTTTTTTTCTCTAGTACAAGCCTGGTAAGTCTTTCTTAATTAATCTGGGGAAAAAAAAATCCTTTAAGGCTTGTAAAATGGCAACATGTTCCTGTTAAAATAAAAGAGAGGGGAAAAAAAAGGATAGCTGCATGACAAGGGTTTAGACCACAGATATATTAAAAAAAAGAAAACAAACAATGAAGTAGGTGAGCAAATCATTGACAAATTTATTCCTATTTCCAGAACTAAAGATTAAAGCCTCCTAGGATTAAAATAATACATAAACAAATGTAAACTTGAATTTCAATATGAGATTTCATTGTGACAATTGCTGCAAGCTAAAATGAACAATTTTTCAGTATTGTCCTGATGTACTTCATTCTGTTGCCTTCTATTTTCATGGGTTTGTTACTTAACAAACATAGTTATACACATCAAAGAGAACATTTAGAAATATACAGCAGATTTTTCTTCTAATCATATGTATTTAAACTGTGGGTAGCAGAAGAAACCATTTGCACTGTTTAAGAAGCAAGACAATTAATAAGCTTTTGCAGCTTGATGTCATATATAAAAGTAATGATGGAGAAGTTATGAAGAAATAGAAGTAGGTACTGTACACAGTATATGAATAAATTGAGAAATATTTGATCAGTCAGCTCATTGTGACATTTTTCCATACTTTGCATGACAAGGAAAACAAGAAACACTCAATATATGCAGGAAAACAGATGAGAGAGGAGGATTAAGAAAAAATCTGATTTTCTCCCCCAACTTGCCTGGCCCAAAAACTGTGGCCAGGCAGGAGACAGGTAGTCTCACATCCTTTTCTCTCCTGCACTCCAAAGAGGGTGAAGCAGGCAGGGAGCCTGGGTGGGATCATGCTTTTCATTTGCAGCTCTTGCACAGGCTGCGAATGCATTTTCTCCTGGCTTTCCTGCCAGTTTCTGCTCCTGTGTTTTGTGAACCAGGTGGTGTACACATGTAAACAGGCAACAGTGTGAATGTCATTAAAGAAAGTAAGCATCTCATACTCTGAAACTGTGTGATTTTTCCACAGTATTCTGGGTTATTTGTTATAGTACATAAGAGCTAAACACAATCTCTAACATTTCCTAAGATGTGTTGTGGTTTTTAAACAAAAAATAGGGGAAATCTTATGATATCTAAGTGACATTCAGAATCTGACCAAAACACAGGTAAAAGCAGACATTTAAGAGGAGTTATTCAATAACACTGATAAAATGCTTACTAAATAATGTAAAAGTTAAAGCAATTCACTTGGCTGTGTGGAGATATCTAGTGCCATTTTATGCAATTTTATGTGATTCAAGGTATGTGGGACACCAGTGCAGGAATGGCACAGGACCTAGGAGAGACCCACAGCTTTCTGGAGAGGTATTCGGGGGCCACATGGAATATTGGCAGTTTCTAACACAACCCTCATGTGTCTGCTAAAGACTCATCATCCAGTCTCCTACCACTGTCAGTCATCTCCCCTGTCCCAGGTGACTTAATCTAGATTAATTTTCCCTCATTCCATTGAAGAAACCTAGATGACTAAATAGAATAATCCCTGACATGATTAAAGGTAGGGAATGTCAATCTCGCCCCCTGTGCTAGAATATTATTAAAAGAGTGGCAAAATCTATACAATAGTTTGTACCTATGCAATGAGGCTCAACCATCAGTGATCCCATTGGATCATGGTTATACCACTGTTCAGGCTTGATGACCTGAACAGACAAGGGGCAGTCATGAACTTCTGTGGTCTTTCTGTGGCTTTCACAGATAATCTACAAACACTGAAAGCGGAGAAGATCCAGTCCCAACATCACCTTTCTGGGGCTGCCCAGAAGTAGTTAAGCCAGTTTTCTAAAATTAAGTATCAAAATGGATTGATTATTTAGGTACTTAAATAGGCATGGATTTTCAGGTTTAATAAATATAGTCGTGCCTCAGTTTATTGTCAATCAATGTGGCAAAAAAATATTTGGAGACTCAAGAAAGTGAGGACAGTGGTTTGCAAAATGCTGTTAAGATTAAATGCATTGCTTAGCATCTCGTACAAACTGAAGTTTGGAAGAAAAGAGCATGTTTTCCAGTCGGCTTTTATGGTGGAACAGAGAAAGAAAATGCTGCTCGACATTTCCTGAGAGAAGAATCATAGATTTTGCTGAATTCTCTTTTATCTATGACTGATTGAATTATCCATTGCAAATAGTGTTTGTTGCTAATTTGGCCATTTTGCAGTTCATGAATCATTCTGGAAACAATCCTGATTTCTACAAACACATTTGTTATTTGTAAGTATTCACTGAACAGTTTTATGTGAACAGATTTCAGCCTATTTTTTTGTTCTCAAATTGTTAGTGTCATCTATTCACTATTTGAAGTGTTTGACTGGTCAACCAAATCACATACTATTGTCTGCGCTCCCTGATTGGGTAACTGAAACTTATAAATACAAGTATAATGAATAGCAAATGATGAATAGCAAATAGGGTATAACAAATATTGGATCATCTGGAATTTCATACAAGAAATACATAATTCATGTAACTTTTAGGATTCGAACATTTCCCTGAATACCTGGCAGCTTGCAGAAGATCCTGGAACTATGAGTAGTGTATGTCAGAAATATCAGCAATTATACTCTCCATTTTTAGCATAACATTCAAAAATCAGGACTTCCGTGGGTAAAGAAATGTTGACCATACTGGCAAAAGTGCATTTATCTACATTTATGAGTGCATAGATGTAATTTGTTAATATTTCCCACCAATATTCTAAATATATTGTTAAAATACAAATGTATGAACCTAGTACATGACGCTTTTCAACCAATAACAGGACATGACTTCTTCTTATATACACAAATGGAATAGAGGAAATGAGCGGAGACAGGGAACATGTTTAAAATTGAGATTTGATGAAGTAGAAAAAAACAGTTCCAGATTGCAGGAGCTTCATGAAAGAAAATTTTCAACCAACAACCTGTTTTAATATTGTTTCTAAATTCTTATTTTCTTTTTGACTTCTTGTGTTTTGCTTCTAATGTCTTGATTATTTTTAATTGAAATATTAAACCTGTCTAGATTGCTGTTAATTTCTTCTTTATGTCTTTAGACATGGAGTTGTCACATATTTATAACTACACTCTGGCACAGTGAGATTTAATTAACTGATTATTAACACTACCAGTATTGTTCTGAAGGAGAAAAGTTAGTTATAAGAAAAAACAATGATCATTAGGTATTTATCTAAAAATTCTCCATGATTTGAATGCAGGCTGTCAATGTACTTAATACCTCAATCCAGTGGCCAGGAGAATGTTTTAGCTGGTCCAGTTGTGGCACAGATAGGGACTGTACCTCCACATCCTGTGCATCTCTCTGCATCAATGTCCCTCATGTCCACACCTTATCAGGGATGGAGATTCTTGGACAAAAGCAGACTGGACAAAGACATGAAAGGACTTGGGCTTATAAGCCCTTTGAGTTGATCTGGGGACCAGCCAGCCAGACCTGAAGGAAACAGGTACCATCTAACATATTGACTAATGGAATCAGTCAGCAAAAAGTAGTCAGGACATGCTATCATGGATATTTGCAAAGGCCAAGAAACAAGTTCTGTGGAAGATGTATCATTGCCTTTCATCTTTTTTTCTCTTCTATTTCTAGAATTCCTTTTTTATGCAGAATAAGTGCAATGGCAATCCCCTGAAAAAAAAAGTTTCTGGTGAAGTAAGACATGCCAAGACCATCCCACAAATTATATGAAATAAGCTTTGGGAAATCAAGTGATGGCTAGGTTCAGTGCATGTGTGGAAAGATTTGCAGGAGGAAGGAGAAGACCTTGGTAAGGGAAACTGACATGGAAACTGCCAAGGAATGTGTAATATGAATATATGTCATAAGATATAAGCAAAACTGCAGTCTGCTATTTCAGTCCCTCATCCAGTGTTTGGGTCCTCATTTGCCTTTGGTCAGATCCAATCTTGCATGGGAGAAAAATATTTTCTCTAATTACATGAAAGAAAGGCATGGAGCCTAACTGAAGATGCAAATATTAAAAAACCCCAATTGTATAATATCTAAGTTGCATGATTGTTACCCCTTTTGGCACAACCACTTAGCCAAATGCCAGTAGCCTTGCTTTCTCTTTCAAGGAGAAAGAGAAGAAAAACTTCTTGAATATGTTCTTTGTTGTATCTTCTTCATTTTGAAAGAAAACTCATCACAAGGTCTTTCCTGGAGCTCACTAGCTACTGCTAAGAAATCCCCAGCCTTCCTTTCTACTGAACTCCATGGCAAAGAAGGATTTTCTCCATTTTTGTTGGCCACACCCATGCCTACTTCTCTCACTCTGACAGCTTTATACTTACTTCTTCTTCTGCAATACCTGTCCCTATCTTGCCATGCCAGCCTTATATCTATGCAATTACAACCAGCCAACCTCTCAGGTCACAGGTAGCAACTTTTGATGAAGCCTTGCTGTGTGATCCACTGCCTTGGGCAATGGCTTTAGTTGTTTCTAGGAGTCTCATGAAATGTAGTTTAATTACTTCTTCCTTAAGGCTCAGCAATGATTAGCATGACCGTTGCTTAAGCCAGTTCAATAATTGTCTGGAGACCAAAGAGTCGCTTGAGAGCAGTCACTCATTTTTTCCAGTATAACAATATTATTATTTCCTGGTCTTGCCATATGGGCTACATAAGAGTGGGACACATAGCCAATTAACTGAGACAAAGGTTTAACTTAAAGCAATAACGATAGTGCATTTAGTGCACTTTGGAGCCATAGTTATCATTACTGAATTATAAATATTAATAACAGTTAAACACATTGTCAATGGTGCAGCCATTAAACATCTGCTACCCCTGTTACATGGTACTTTTTAGCTGGAGTGCAATCTCTACACTGAGGTATATGTAAGTGCACTGATATTCACGACTTAATGTAACTCAAAGTTCTGGTGTCTCTGTAATGGCATTTTGTCTTCAATATAGCAAATGCAACACATATACTTTTCAGGAGTGTCTGGTTTTTCAGAATGTTGATAAGGATTGTTAGTGAATATAGAAACAGAAGACAGGATCCACTGATGCTTGCATTGCAGGCTTAGGGCTTCAGGCATAAGGGCTGTGCCAACATGATTTGGGCACAGAACTCCCTCACAGGTGCTCCACGGGAATGCAGCAATTACCTCCTCCTCATCGATACACTGCAGTATCATGCAGAAATCATATCTGTGCCTCAGTGTGGCCAACAAATGAGTTTCTTTCATGAAAACAGTAATTACATAACTTTCAACTAATAACATTTTGAAGAGTGCACCAGTCTTCTCCCAAGATCTCATTTTCTTAATATCCACCAAGATGTCCTCAGCAAAAATTGTCAAATACAGATTATTCTGAAAGAAATAATTTATTTATAATCTTTTCCTCAGGAGTGAAGATTATAAATATCTTTTTTTTTTTTTTAAATCTCTGAGCATATAAATGAACATATAACTGTGCACAACTTTTAGGAAGCTGAAGAGCAAGAAAGAAACTATATTCTAGCGGACGTTGTTTTTTAAGAGTTTAATTTGATAATTTTTTCACAGGTAAGTGTACCTTGACAATATGCCAGAGAAAGAAACAAAATAATTCCATGTGCCAGATATTATTCCCAGAATTACTTTGTTCTAAATCTAAGGCCCAGTGGGGAAGAAGTGATTAACTCCCAAGGTCACTTAAACATCAAACTGTACTTCTGGTAAGAAAAAAACCCTCTAAGAAGGAAAAACCAATGACACCATTATTCCTAAGGCAGGTGTCATTTTGTAAAAGCAGAAAGCAAGCAAACAGCGAAAGAAAGGAGGAAGGAAGAAGGGAGTGAAAAGCACAGCATGCTAATATCTGCATTCTTCCTACTTTCATAGGAGGCAGAGAACAAATCAGGCTCCAGTCATTGTCAGGGAAGATAATTTTGCCTGTCTTGTCCAGGCAAGACATTATGAGAACAGATCCTGTGTTAGATTGTTTTCAAATCCAGAAAGAACTGTCTACTCTATTGGTCAAATAAAAAGTTAAAGGGTAGCTTGGTCTAAAAGAGAGAGGCTATCTTATAGCGAACTCTTAAATTCAGCAGATGAAGTCCAATAAGAAAATAGCAAAGACCAAGAAATATTAGCTAGAGATGAAACACATTTTTAATATGCAGTGGAAACAGCTACTGTAATGACTACCAACAACCAGAAACCAAAATCTATATAAAAAAAAAAATCAGGTGATCATGCAACATTTTTATACTAAGGCCTTAAAGGAAGTTTTACTGATTTTAATTTAAACTCAGACTTGTTTTAGATTTAGCTTTGAATCTCACTGTAACTCAATTCTGCTACAAGCATATATTTTTAGTGAATCTCCAAGGACATTTGGAGGTAAAAATATTTACACATCTCTAATATTCTAGTTCCTGATTTACATCAAAATCCTATGTGGTTAGTTCCCATGTATATTAAACAAAAAAGAAGGCTAGAATTCGATATGCAATATTCATTCAGAGTGTAATTGAGTCAATGGTATTAACTGTACAGATGAATTTAGCCTCTATAGGATTATGGATAAAAACATATTTAGCAGAAACAATAAAATGGCAATTTAACATGTTAAAGGGCAACTAGCGATTTGACATAAATAAAATGAAGACAAAATCAGACCCTAGCAGAAGCAGAAAGTGGAAATTGTTAAGTAAACTGTCTAGTTAAACAAGACTATCGCTATGCAACAACATAGAAGACAACAACAAAAGAATGTTGTATAATTTAGAAATTCATCACAGTGATGTTAAGTAATTTTACAGAAAAGTGAGGGAGAGTTGTAAGAGTGGATACCACCCAGAGAAGGATAAGTGTTCACCATCCTTCAGTGGAGGTAGATGCCACAAGAATATCAGCTTAGACCTCAAGTGTTTTCTAAGTAAGTTTGGTTGCTTCTTGCAGTGATTTCTGTTTAGGACACAGGGGACTAAAATCACTTACTTTGGATGAGTCTTTTGCAGTGAATATCTAATACAAAAAAACCCCAAAAAACCCCAAACCACAAAAAACAAAAATGGGAAAATGAGTGAAGAATTCTATCTTCAATTTCCCAAACCATTCCTGATATCTAGGTAAATTGAGCCACAGTTAGCACCCATTATGATTTATACTTCACATTAGATGTTTATTTGTACAGTATTTTCTAGACACTGACATCTGAAAGCCAAAACCACAGTGAGCTTGTTGGCAGGATGGGATGGTGAACTGCTGCGAGTACACACCCAGGATGGCTGGCTTACACCACTTACTGCACTTGCTTTGTCTTGAACTAGAAATTACTGCACTGTAAATATCAAGTGGAAAGTTAAAAATAAAGGTGCCATAATTTCACTGTGTTAATAGGAAGCATTACTCTGTGGTACTTGCTAAAGGATTTAGTGCCACTAAAATTGGTCTAAAACTAGCTTGGGGATAATCTGATAAAGTTAAATTCACTCAGTTTATAAACATTCGCATGTTATTTATTCATATCGTTTACATGTGTTTGCCCTGATAACACAAGCCTATGTGAAACAGCTGTCAGCAGCCACCAGAATCTGCTTGTTCACTGCTTTTTGCTGGAAGCCAAAAACAACTGCCCAGGCCCTGTGAATACATGCAGTTCATTTATCCCAATTAAAAACTAATATCAGGCGAGTGCCACTAACCAGGAACAATGTGAGACAGAACAAGAGAAATTATCTACAGCAGTGCAGAAAAAGAAGAAAGAAATAACAAACGAATATTGAGACGTCCCATGGAAAGTGGCCTCTTTATGGCAAGTTACAGATAATGTGTCTTTCTGATACTGTGGTTTCTATTATCTGTGCAGACACATCAGCCTCTCATTTTGAATTGAGTTGAGATGTTTGTCTCTGAGTTTGCAAAAGTCAGGTGAGAATCTTGCATGAAAATATTTTCCTTTCTAGTTGCAGTCATAAATACTGCAGGAATAAGCTCCTTCACAGCCTGCTGGCATGACTACCTTCTGTGCTTGACCAGCAAGTGCTAAAATACTTAAAAGTTTCAGAATTGCATAACATTTCGTTCCAATTTGGATTGAGATTTCAGGAGGGCTCTTATTTGCTTAAGAGCTGTTGCTCATCTCTAAGCTAAACCTAAGTGCCTACGTGCACCTGATCCATAGTTTTATCAACTGCAATTTCTCTTTTATTGATTCTTTTTAATGCTCATCATAGTTTTTCGTACATGTGTGTTTTAACTTGTGCATTGCATTGAAAAGGTCAAGGTTATCCAGCCATTTATGCAGCAATGCAAACAAAGTGAACAACAAAGCACAAATTTGATAGCTACCACCATTCTATCGACATGTGAACCTCCCTGTCAGGTCAACATAAGTTCTACATGATTTTCTCTTGTCTTCATTTTTATTTATTTACAATTTTGCACGAAATGTTATCAGCAGCAGCGTGGAATTATGGTATATCATATGAAAACAGAGCAAAAGACTCAATTTCACATAATTTAAAAAATAACTATAAACAGCCATTAATTGGTTCTAATTGAAATGCATTGCTTTTTCAGGAGCACAGTGTCACCCATGTGCATTGTAATGGAAGTATTTGACACTTAAGATTTCATTACAACACACGCTCTAGTCTAGCTGCTAAGTTATTCAAGGTATGATTTAGAGTAATAGTACTTTTATTAATATTAAAATATGTAACAAAAGGATATTGAAAATATAATCAAATCACTAATTTGTGTACTATTTGACTTACTCTCTAAATGAAACTATCAGCCATTTCATTATAGGATAAACAGGACAGTCTAATCTGGAAAAGATGTTTAAGTATAATGAATGTGAGTACAGCTCTAATTTAAAAAATAACACACTAAGAAATTATAATATGCCATTCTATGACACCATAAACTGAGTAAAAATAATCAAAGGATATTAAAATAAAAATTCTATTTTTTTCAGATTATTTTGGAATTCTGTTTTGCAGAACAATTGTTATTCTTCTGATTCAAAATGAAAAATAATCATGATCTCAAGAAACCCATTAAAGGTTCATGCCCAGTGATAAAGTGTACAAATCCTATTAAAATAATAATTATCTCTGTGGAAAACAAACAAAATTTGAATACATTTCTGTTAGCTTTTCAGTGAAAAAAATTGAGACAAATAAGATTACAGCAGGAAGGTAGCTACCGCTAGATTATCAACAAAGGGAGATTAAACTGTTGTCATGAGAGCTTCAAACGGGTGTCCTGCTTCACAAGCACAGTTTGACTTTCAAATGATACAGACTCAGCAGATGCTACAGATCACTGCACTTGCTTGTCAGTGTTGCCTGTAATGTTTAACAATTAGTTTTGGGACTTAAAGTTTCAGGAAGAGATAATTACATGCAGTAAAACTTAGGAATCTTTGTTTGACAATAATAGTACAAGTGAAATACTTCTCTAGGTACTAAGACACAAGTTTTGTGCATGTGTGTCCTTCCTTACTTCCTTCCTTCCTTCTGCTCTTTCTTCCTTCCTTCCTTCCTTCTGCTCTTTCTTCCTTCCTTCCTTCCTTCTGCTCTTTCTTCCTTCCTTCCTTCCGCCCTTCCTTCCTTCTTTCTTTCTGCCCTTCCTTCCACCTTTCCCCCCCCTCCTGTCCTTCTGTCCTTCCTTCCACACTTCTCTCTGTCTTCTCTCCCTTCCTTCCTTCCTTGTACTCCTTCCCACAAAGGAAAATATATAACTAATCCTTACACGCTTTTGAAAAGTCACAGTCTGGAAAAGAACCTAACCACACTCTAATCTGAAGTGAAGAGGCTACTTTTCACTTCTTCTCTACCTTTTCTCCTCTCTCTCACCTTTGTCCTTTTCTTCCCCATTTTCTAAAGAATTTATTTCATGGCAGGCTGTTTCATAAGCTTTTAGGGTAAGACAATCAGAAAGCAAACATTCTTTCACCCTAAGTATGCAACATTACATCAGCTTTAGACAACATTTCATAAATTCACTTGGTTATTTTAAAATACACTATATCTTCGAAACATGTACCTCACATACTCATTAGGGCCAAAACTGGGTTGGCCTCTTGAAATGATTTATGTGATCTCTTTTATAAGTTATAATTATTAAAATATAATGAATTATGTATATTTTCAAAACAATGAGGTAGCTCACTACTGATACAGAAATTACAGATGGCTGATGTTAAATATTCTTTTTTATTATTCATGATGTTTATATAAAAAATCTTCATCTGTGTCAGAATTAGACTAAACTAAAAATAGCTGCTTATATTCTGTTTACTAGTTTAAACATAGGACACTAAGGTAAGGATAAAATATTTTATTATTTGCTTGTCTGCTGTAAAACAGTTGGAAAAAGAGAGGAGTAGAAATAGATACTAAAAGCCACAGAACTACATCACCGTGTTATTCCTAGGGACAGGAGTTACCTCTTATTCACAACCTTCTCTTATATTCCCTCCAGCATCCTCTGTCCATCAAATCCCAGCTCTGTTACTTGAGACATTTTTTTTACATGCTATGGGCATCAAAAATAACAAAACATAGTTTGATTTTCATTACTTTAATTTTGGAGAGGCAAGTTCATCAATGCCTTCATTAATTACCTCTTGTTTACACACCAAGGTCATATAGGAAAACCATTTGCTTTACTTAAAAACATGTAACATATGCAGTGTTGATTACTCAGATACTATTGGCTTCTAAGTTCAATTTCAGATGCATTCTTACACTACTAAGCAGAGTACTTCAAGCCTCTGCTCTTGTTGTCGTAACTTTATGAACATTTTGCAGTGAGATTTCTGTTAGCCCTGAGGCTGTCAGACAGTATTTAAGATGAAACAGCACCTGACCACCATTGATTGTTTGCCTGCTTATAAAGGAAAAAAGAGAATATGCTAAGGAACGAACAGCAACAACCAAAGTAAAATAATTAACAACTACTTTGTTCCCACACAGCAAAAACTAGATGTCAACTGGTCAGTTCTTTATGCCTGCATATACTTTTAAAGTGATTTTTCTTCAAGAGCTATCCCCATCAGAACATGTTCTACAGTTGTAAATCAGTGCCAGTGAATTAAATTTTGCTCAGGGCATTGTGTACAATTACAATATGGCTACGAATACAGAGAAAATAAACAAGGAAAAAATGTTTAACATGACATAGGATCTGACTTATTAACAGATTCAGTATAAATAGAAAGAAAATAACTGTAGTCCCAGGATCCATCCAACATATAGTTGTTTGAAAAAGCATTTCACTGATGGCTTAGAAAATAAAATCATAGAATTGTTTTCATTGGAAGAGATCTGCAAGATTATCAAGCCCAACTGTTAACCCAGCACTGCCAGGTCACCACTAAACCTTGTCCCTCAGTGCCACATCTACATATCTTTTAAATAACTCCAGGGATGGTGACTCTACCACTTCCCTGGGCAGCCTGCTCCAGTGCTTGGCCACCCTTTCTGTGAAGAATTTTTTCCCAATATTCAACCTAAACCTCCCCTAGAGCAACTTGAGGTCTTTTCTTATTGCTTGTTACTTAGGAGAAGAGACCAAGCCCCCCCACTACAACCTCCTTTCAGGTAATGGTAGAGAGAGACAGGGTCTTCCCTGAGACTCCTTTTTTCCAGGCTAAACAATCTCAGTTCCCTCAGATGCACCTAATAAGACTTGTGCTCTGGATTCTTCCCCACCTTCCCAGCTTCACTGCCCTTCTTGGAACACGTTCCAGCACCTCTATGTCCTTCTTGTAGTGAGGGCCCCAAAACTGAACCCAGTATTTGAAGTGTGGCCTCAGCAGTGCAGAGAAACAGAGGTACATGTTATTCTTTCATTATGTTTATGCTCCCAAGTGAGAGAAATATATCTTCAGTTAAAAAATGAAAGAAAAAAGAAACACACCATTTCAAGTAAAAATATTTCATAAAAGAGAATTTCTATATTACAGGGTCAGGTTAAAGACAGTGATTAACAGAAGAGAATGTATGATCAAAGAAAAGCAAGACTTCTTTCTAAAAAAGCAATTGCTGAAGAAAAGAAGCATGAAAAGCCCATTGCCATGGTGCTGGATGTGTTGTTGTTTCTTTCTGACCTCACCTTGTCCAGTCAAGATGACTAAAAGCCTTACTTTGTTATTTACTAGCTTTTAAGCATATGGTTTTTGACAGTCTTCATTATTCTTTTATAAGTTTCTTTTGTAGTGGAACTCACCCTTTAGAAACTCAGTTAAAGAATTGAATTGAATGTTTCATCTAGAGCAGGTTCATTTTAATTCATTTAAATATATAAAGACATTCTGTTTTGTTTTGTGGTTTTTCTTTAAATACCCGTGGGCTTGCAGGCAGAGAGGTATATAGCCTTATCTCTGAGTGAAAAGTCGGGTTTCTGTTCTCTGCAAACTTTTCCTTGTTCAAATTAGGGCATTTCAATGCTTGTTAAAGTTTCATGTTATGAGGGATGGGTTTGCCTTTGCAAATTAATTTACCAGCAGGAAAATCTACTTCTGTTTTTCTTAATGCCAAGTTTTAAAGCCTGCTTACTTTGTGGGTGGTGTGATTCAAGAGGAAGCAGGGTAGCCACAGGCATGGGATCAGAGCTTCGTCCTTATGCACATGAGCAGGTGCGTGGGTGTGAGAGAACAGCAGGCGCGAGGGCTTTATCTTTCCTCCTCACACCCAAATAACTATCCTCAGCTTCCTGGGGCACTGCGTGTGCTTGTGACCCAATGCACTGGGCCTGTGTGCTTCCCCTCCATTTCAACAGGTCTGGGAAGTTTGAAAAACTTGCAAATGCGTTCCTGGGTTTGAAATGAGAGGAGAGGGAGGATGCCATATGCGCAGGTAGGAGCCTTACAGCGCTAAGGAGGGTTCCACAAAGTCCAGAGCAAATTCCACCATGCAACATCGTGACTGCAAAAGGGGGCAGCAGGGCTCCCATACAGCAAGAGCAGCACTTGCAGAACAGCTGCACAAAGGTCCAGAAGCCAAATAACTTCTCAAACGGCCAATGTCCCAGTCGACCCCACTCAGTGAACTAGGCCTTTTCCCATGCATACCTATTTGGAAAGAGATGTCAAATTAAAATGAGCACTTTTGTATATGTTGATGTTTACTGTTAGTGTAATAAAAGACAACAGCATTTAAGACTTGAGCCGTGTGGAACCATTGAGAGAGAGTCTGCGGGCTTCTCCCCATTTATTTTCATATAGATGTAATGATCAAAGGAGACAACATAATGTATGAACATTTGCAGATCTGGCCAGCCATTGGCACAACCAAGCAAAGCCCATGGACACTGACAGGAATCACAGCACCTTCACCCACCACAGAAAAAATCTGCTTTTGTTGGGACCTGGATTTTGCAGTTTTAACTACATAATACAATGTGGACTTGCTCCAGGCATATACTCTAACACTTTAAAGTTGTTGCAGGACCTACAGGTGTACCTGGACTGAATTTTAAATGAGCTCTAGTGCCTTTACTTACCAAAATGCTGCTGCTGCTGTTGCTGGTGATTTTAGTCTAAAACCACCTAGCGTGCCACTAGGTGTGTTTCAGCATGGAAACGCTTGGAGATATTCCTTCAAACCATAATAACTTACTTTTACCTTGCCCTAAGATTACTGGAGACAAACACTAGGTCCCTTGCAGAGCGCCTGGTTTGACAGTTTAATAATTCCTGACTGGGGCTTCTAACCACTATCAAATTTGAAATCATGAATCTGCATATTGAAACTTCTACCCATGACATATAGGAAGAGGACAGAGACTTTTTTCCTAGCTCTGAAGACCCAGAGACAGCAAGAAATATGGCCAGGCAAGCTGTGAGGTCCAGTAGCCTATTTGTTGCAAGAAAAAGCTGTAAGACTCTATTTACAGCTTTGCCAAGAGAAGAAGTCAGAGTCAGAATACAGTTTTTACTGTTCAGCTTAGATCACAATTTTCTACTGTTTGTCAAAACAGGACCAAATTGGAATATCTGAGCAGAAAACCTGTCTTCTGGGTGCCATTGCACAGCCTGTAACCACATGTGTTGCTTTTGCACTCAGTTCTCTCTAATTGGTTTCCTCAAGAAGCAGTTTCTTTCCAAAAATCTTGATACAGGGGTGCAGGGAGGACAGCAGAGAACCTGTTCAGCATGTCCTTCTCCACCAGCATGCACCATGAGCCATTCTGCAGCTCACAGGCTGATGCTTTTCTCACCTCTTCCATCTTCCTTTCCTTGGTCTAACATCAGTCCCTGCACCTGCTACTTCAGCATATTGCCATCTATGGCTTTCCAACATTTCATATTCTGGTGAATAGTTGGCTTCTTGTTGTTTCAGAGAAAGTCCCCAACTGTTGCAGAATTTTCTCTCCAAGTCCAGAACAGAACAGAAGGGACCTTTATTTACCTTAACAGGCTCTGAAGATTAGCACTTGCAGACAGTCAGGTGGCCAGTCTCCTCATGCTGATTTCTGCCCTTGGTTTAATGACTTCTGGCTGGCAAAGGAGAATTTCTGCCCAAGGTGCTCAGATGTGTAAAGAATGATGTTCTTGGCTAAGTGCAATACCTGTATATTAGGAGATGCCCTAGGAAATCAAACTGTCTTGTGTCTTATATAGATATAATTTACAAACTCTCTCAATAGAGTACCATAGCAACAGAGTTAAATTAGTATAGTTTAAAGCTTTAACGCAACAGAGCCTTCAATAGCAATAAGCTTAGAAATTAATCTGAAATAAATACAAATTAATAAATAAATTTTAAAAACCCACAATAAAATCTCCTGCCTATTCCAAATACAATTCACAGCCTAATTACTGTAAGTCTTTCTTTTCTTTTCCAGTGAACTTGCAGGTTGCTGTGCAAATACTATGCAGCATTCCTTTAAGGCTTAAGCACATACATTTTAAAAGCTGGTGACATTTTTTCCATTAGAAGAGCTTAAGTCCTTTTCTGATATGTTCAGGGATCATGTTTCACACATTCAGTTTTCAAGCCAAGTAAAGTCAGATGTCCTAGTACCACAAAGCTTAATCAGTGAACTTTTGCCTCACTAAGGCCTGGAAGATAAGAAAAGATGAATACTTTAAAATAAAGGCAAGCATTTGCTTCAATGTGTAAATGTATTTGTTCAGTGTAAATTAAATTCAATTAAGTTCAGAGAGTAGTATCTTAAGCCTTTTGCTAATTATGCTTGTGAGTTTCAACTCATTAAACTCAGACAGTCCTTTTAAGAAAAGGGAATCTGCCAGGAAACTACTCATTATATGGGCTGGTTATCTTGTTTCCATGAAAGCATCACTAAAACTTTGAGACCTGCGTCCAAGATACTCCCCAGGAGAAATAAAAAAGTGAAGAGAGAGTCAAGGGTCCATAGTGAAAGAAGATGAGCTGCAGAAAGGAATTTGTATTTACTGGACATGCAAAATCTATAGTGGCACATCCAAGAATATCCTTATTCTGCATGTAAGTGGCTGGTGTGCTGTCCATCCTGACACATCCCCTGGAATTGGCTGATGTGTCTCTCTTTAGAAGCACACTCCTGCTCTAAAGAGAAAGCTCATTTGAAAAAAATAATCCTCTCAGCAACTAAAGGTCAAATAAATGCTCCTTTTCATGATAACTGCTAGCCTGGACAGAACTTCAAGACTTGATTTGGGTGTCATTTGACTTAGAAGGGGGGTGGTTAGTAGGTCTAGAGAGGTTCTCCTGCCCCTCTACTCTGCCCTGGTGAGACCTCATCTGGAATATTGTGTCCAGTTCTGGGCCCCTCAGTTCAAGAAGGACAGGGAACTGCTGGAGAGAGTCCAGCGTAGGGCTACAAAGATGATTAAGGGAGTGGAGCATCTCCCTTATGAGGAAAGGCTGAGGGAGCTGGGTCTCTTTAGCTTGCAGAAGAGGAGACTAAGGGGAGACCTCTTTAATGTTTATAAATATATAAAGGGGGAGTGTCACGAAGATGGAGCCAAGGCTCTTCTCGGTGACTAACAATGATAGACAAGGGGTAACGGGTACAAACTGGAACACAGGAGGTTCCACTTAAATATGAGAAGAAACTTCTTCTCAGTGAGGGTAACAGGACACTGGAACGGGCTGCCCAGGGAGGTTGTGGAGTCTCCTTCTCTGGAGATATTCAAAACCCGTCTGGACATGTTCCTGTGTAACCTCATCTAGGTGATCCTGCTCCGGCAGGGGGATTGGACTAGATGATCTTTTGAGGTCCCTTCCAATCCCTGACATTCTGTGATTCTGTGATTCTGTGAAAACATGAAGGAAACTATGCCAGGGAACAAGAAAGGAAGAGGAGGAACTGGGGTCAAACTGTAAGTCTGATATGGAGGAAGAAAGGGCATGAGAAATGTAACTGAGGCAAATGTAGTCAAAACAACATGAAGAAGGAATGGAGGGTTCCAGAAGAAAGTATGAATTGGGAGCCTACAAGTTTCCTAATCAAGGGAGAGAACAGCATAAAGAGGAAGGAAACTGAATCTTTATCAACACGCTGGCACGAAGGAGCAAGAAGGAGGCACTGCAGGCAACTGGAGAAGTAAAAATCAACAGGAGGTTGACACGTCAGGAGAGAGACAGGGAAGATTGCAGCCTTTGGAGACTAAGCCAAGAACATGGCTTACAGAAGCTACAAAATGTGCAACCGAGTGTTTTTATAGAGGGACTAGCTAGTGTTGGCACAAGACAGCAAGTGTTAGCACTGGAAGACAGAAGAAGTGCTCAGTGTGTGACAGTGACAAAGTCCCACGCAGCCCTGTGAAAGTATGTCTAAGCTGCAAAAAAACTGAAGAGCTTGCTTTGAGCTAGTTAGCCAACCCTCAGAAGCAGTCTGTGCGTGTTAACATTGCTTTAATTAATTTAACCAGGCTAATGCCCCTAATTTGTTGGAGGTATCTGTAAACTGCACTTTGCAGGGCTAAGCAGACTCAGTGTATCTTTGTTAAAAAGAGTCACTCCAGAGACAGCAAAACAAGTCAGTCCTTTACAAACTCATTCAAATCCTTAATTTTCCTACTGCATGTCCTTGGTCAGTGATGATGAACACCAGAGCAATAGGCACTGAGCAAAGACTGCCAACAAGCTGAGGCTGCTGAATAACTGCCCCCTCTTAATTACTGCCAAAGCTAACAACCGTGGCTATGTTCATACCAGGTGGTCTCCCTTTAAGAAAATAATCTTTTACTTTCCTTCTCCTTTTCTTAAAAAACATTTTATTGTATAATAGAAAAAATTGCCCAAGAGTATGCTATTTGCAGCAGACAAAAAGGGCTGCTCACATGATTTTTCTATGTTGTGTTTTCATACTGCTCTAAACTTTCTGCTGGGTTTGAACTCCTGCCAGCATTTTAGCATAGCAACTTGCTTTCTTCATGACATTCAGCAAGTGGTTTTGCCTCCTGTAAGTCTTGGGCTGTAACCCAGGGAGAATTTTACATTATGAAAGAATGGAAAGTCGGTTAGAGCAGGAGTAGCAAGAGCTACACACCTCCTTCCCTCTGACCACAGACTAACACAGCACACTGCCTCTATGATCTGGGTACGTGATATTATGACTGTGATCATGTGGGACTCAACTCTTCCAGCAGGGAGGGGAACATACCTTATTCTATGGAGCAGAGGCTATTCACTGGGCTCCTGTGGGCTTGCTGCTACAAGCATGGTTTTAATATGCTCATGCTTACGTGACTGACTTTGTACACATTGTAGAGTAGAAGAACACAGGGAGGAACCAGACATCCTTGAGAAAGTGGGAAACCAGGCAGGCATATCATCCTCTGCAGCAAGCCAGCCTGCCTGCTCCTGGCTTCCCTCTTTGCAAATCACCATCACATGACAGGGAGGGAACATTTTCCCAGGGGAAGAGGGAGGTTTGGGGCAGGCCAGGACATAGAGAAATTAACCTAGCAACCTGCACGTGACTTGCAGAGTGTAGGTTGAACAATTCTGATATGCACAAGCCTTGTGAAATCCAAACCCTACTGAAATCAACAGAAGGCTTTCTGTTGGCTTTAGTGAACATTGGATCAAGCCTTTAAGTTTTAGATAGGTAAAAATGCAAATAGAAGACCTCTGTGGGTTGTTGGCACAGTGACTGTGAATACCATTGGAATAAACAACTGTAAGACACCCTGGGGCTCCACCACCGTTGCTGTCCAGTAACTGGCTTTTATTCATTCCCTACCTCAGCAGAGCTACTTTGCACCACTGGGAAAATTTGGCCCATGCTCTCTGCTAAGGAAGATTTCAGTCTAGGTGCTTCTAGCACTGGGTGCAGCATGCTCACCATGCAGATTATAGCAGGTGTCAGACACAAAGCAACTTTAGGTAGTTGTGCCAGCATGCAGAATAAAGGAAAGCATTCTCCTAGCACAGATAGGCTGCACAGACTTGAAACCACTGTTCCTCGGCCAGGAAGGCAGATTCCTTTTCCCACAGCTGGTTTTGCTGTCTCCTAGACTCAATGTGATACTGTTTGCAGTGAGGAATGGAGCTCCTTCAGTGCACATTGTGCGTGTGACTCTTGCTGCTGCATTGCTTTAGGCAGATTATTATTCTGTCCTTTCCTTTAATCATCAGCTGCTGACAAGTTAGTGATGGTTTTAGTACCACCACTTGTTGGGGATGGCATGTTAATTTATGGGGATTTCTTTAATTTATATTTTTTAAAAAATTAAAGTCACTTGTTGCTAGGCAGTAGGTCTTGTAAATTAATAAATCAAGCAATAAGAAATGGAATAATAACAAAATGCTGGCTTCAAAAAAAGCAATACTGTACATCAACAACAATGATGAAGAGTTGAAAGGGACACTGTCTCCTTGTGGATTATTCTGGGACAGAAAACATCATCACATCTGAGGAACTCATCCAGAAGCCTCAGGCCTGGCATATGTGAACCAGTTAACCCAGAAAAACTCCTAAACCAAATGTAACTCATCAAATTTACCTTCGAGGGTTCAAGTCTTCATTTGTAACAATATAAGACACCTGCATGTCAGTGCTCTGCCTTCTTCTTTCTCGTGCTTTCAAATACACAACCAGGTCACAGGCACAATGTGACTTGTTTCAGGTTTATGCCTTGAATCTTACTTTTCCAACCAGGCAGTCACAGCTGTGGGCAGGCAGGTGAAAGCCTGAAGTCTCTAAGCTTGAAGAACTTGAAGGGCTACTTTCAAGTCCTGCTGTATACTGGGTACAGCAGAATAGAGAGTCTAGGCTTCTATTTCCTTTAATGTATCTATTCCTGCCTAATTCCCAAGACTTTCTTCCCCACACTTCTCTGTCTACATAAAAAGCTAACATTAATCTGGTTTAAATAAATAAAATAAAAAGCTAGCCATCCTAATCGTCTGTTCCTTCCCTTATGTTCACTGTGTAGAGCAAAATTGCAAGCTTCACTCACAGCCTATGGTGATAAATCTCAGGAAGGGCAAGACCTTCCATTATGAATAGAAAGATGGCTTTAATTTAAAAAAAAAAAATCAATACATTATTTTCAATCATTAGAATCTTGTGCCAGTCGCAAAATCAATCCTTTTCTTATTAAAGTGCTTACATTCCCAGTAAAATACTCTATGATATAGAATCCCCATTATGAAAGAGCTGGACTATATTCCCAGGAAGCCAGCAACTTGCATTGTAATCACAGATTTTGCATAGTAAATGATAGCCTGAGTTTTAACTCCTGAAATTTTCTTTGAAGTAGTAGTGGACTTGTAACTTGGATCACCTTCAGGAAGACTGGGAGTGTGGGTAGTTGTATACAAGAAAAGTTGGACCTAGGATGTGTAATTATGATGTTCCCAGTCCATAACAGAAAGTCATTTAATGCTTCTTGGCAAAGTCTGTCATAACAAAGAAATTGGATTCTTCGGAAGGGACAACCTGACCAGATTTACTCTGATCAGACATATGTAGTGATGAAAGACAAAGGTAGGGAGTGAAATAAAATGTCAGGAATTTGGCTTGCACCAGAGTTTTGGTTTGTTATCTCCACTGAAAGTGACTGGTCTATTTAGTTTTGAATAATTGCTATGCAAGTTAGATTAAATTTTCTTCTCTTCCTTGGTTTAATGTTGCAGCAGAGACAGTGTATATTATATACTGGCATAACACATGCCTTTTATAGAAAACCTTGACAACAACATGAAATTCCCATAGGTGCTATGCTCACAAAGCATTAGCATAATGACGTTTTGGAAAGATGTTTGCTCTTATAGAAGCTATTTATATCTGACAGGGTCTTATATGTAGACTGTTGCAAACAGTATGGAAATGAAAAACCAAACTAAAAACCAGTAAAATTCTGTTAGTGGTTGGGCAAAATCAAATTTTGAAAATAAGAAATTAAATTTCTTCCACTAGAATAGCTATATTTTACTGTGGTAAAGCACAACTAAAGCAAGTATCAGAAAATACAGATGGAAATTATAGGCCAATGCCATATAAGTGTGGGGCACTTTAAGACCTAATTCAAATCCTTCTGAAGCCAATGTTATGTCTAACAGGTCTAATAATAATAATAATAATAGTAATAATGGTTGTTCTTCATAATTAAGGATGATTATGAGGCACTTAGGGCAATGTAACTACTTTCACCACCCATGTATTTGCTTGTGTGAGAATAGATTCAACTGTGATGAACATGTTCGGTTTTGATGACTGTAAAATGCTAATTGATTCTCCTTGAGCTTTCTTCCTTGAGGCTTTTTTGGCCCCCATTTTGTTAAGCATTTTGTCTCAGAGGCTGAGTGGTATCATCATACATCAGGTATCTTGATCTAAAGACTTTTTCTCCACATATTGAAAAAGATCTTGCAAGCTTTAAGGGATGATTTCAGCATGCCTTTCAAACTGGATTTTAGCTGTTATTTTGCTACAAGTGAGCAAGATTCCCTCCAAGGATCAAAAGTATACATGCTGCCCACTTGCCCAGCTCTGCACTGACCAAGACCTTACCAAGAGAGCTACAGCATAGGTGGTTGTTTAGAGGATAAAGGTCCAGGTCTCTTATCTGACCATGACTAGATCCCAGTGTAGGCAGAATCATTCTGTTCTCAAATAAAGCATCTGTGCAAATGTAGATCCCATTAAGAATTGTGAGCATTATGATGGTGCAAGTAAATAAATAGCAGTTTATTTTTTATATTTAGTTTTAAATGCAGCAACTGCAATAAATGGCAGTTAATGTGCTGAGAAGACACAAAGTAAACACAAGAGCAGATCTAGAGGACAGAGAGAACTGTTGCCTGCCAAGAGCAAAGAACCAGAATGAAGACATCTTGAAAATGATTCATTGTTTTTTCTCCTTTGGATGAATGACATTGCCACGTTCTCAGTAGACTGGCATGAGCCTTAGTGTTTGTAATGAAAGTTGCCAATGGAGGAAGAAGGCCAGGGAAGGAAGATTAATAGATCATCTGCAGATTAGTACTGTAAAGCCCATTTAAAGACGTTAAACCATCAGCATCTATCTAGAGAAGGCATCCTGGTCTGAAATGGATGTCACCTCCTGAGTAGCTAGAGAAGAGATACAGACGTTCTTCTACAATCAGTGTTCCAGGGGTACATCCCGATTAATTCCCCAGTGGATTTACAACAGGAAAGTCAGAAGGTTTACAAGGAAGGTATGCTCTGGCTCCAAGTTTCATGAAAAATTTCATCCAGGACTTCCCACAGTGTCCAGCAAAGAGGCAATGCTCTGAGGGAGCAGCTTTTCTTGCTTTCATGTCTCCCACAGATTAGCCAGTTCTACTTCTTTCTATGAGTTGCTGCTCACAGAAGAGAGGAAAGGTATGGTCTTGAATGATTGTGAAACAATTCTTTGCTTTGTAGTTGAGTTTTCTTTTTAATTAACTCAGGTTTTGAAGAATAAAATTAAAGGTGACTCAGTATTTAAAGCATGTATACTTCTTTTAAAATGTGAATAAATTAAACAAGAAGTTATGGAAACAAATTAATTGCAAAGAAAAAAAAAGTCTTCCCTGAGCTGAGCTTTGCTTGATGAGCTTCAGGATGTGCTTTTGCTACTGAGAAGGGAGGCCCTAAGAAAAGCTGCCTGGAAGTGTGGAAACCCTGATCCAGACACAGGCACTGCAGTGCCATGAGCCTCCATTCTAATTTCTTTCATCCCTCACAGATCCCCTTAACAACTGTAATAAAGCAAGCCTTGATAAAGTAGCCTTATATCTTAATCCAAAGTATATTATATTCATAAACACTGTCTATCCTTTGCTCTTCTTTTTCCTTTTGAGACAGAATAACGTACTATTAAGAATAGGATTTCTGTTTTTCCAGTTGAGAACATTAGTAGTGAAAAAATATAGTTCCCTTCATTACCTAAGTCTCAGAAGAATGTAAACAAAGGAGCAAACATAAAACCCATGTCCAATGTGTTCTGGAGTAATGGATCAGCCTCTGATCTTCAGATACACATCAGTAAATCCAGACTTTGATCTACAAAAGCACTTAAGTACTTGCGTAACTTCAAACCTATGAGTGGCCTCTTCACTTGAGATTAGTGGTTAGGTTCTTTTCTGGACTGTGGCTTTTCAAACGAGTGTAAGGATTAGTTATGTATTTTGTTTTGTGGGAAGGAGTACAAGGAAGGAAGGAAGGGAGGGAGGAGGGAGAGAACAGAGAAAGGAATGAAAGGAGAAAAGGAAGGTGGGAGAGAGGGAGGGAGGGTAGGAGAGACGGAGGGAGGGAGGGACGGAGGGAAGAAGGAAGGAAGAAAAGAAACCTGGCATAAGTTAGAAAACAACAAATCCAAACAGAGCTTCCCAGCAGATTATAAGACTTATGATTGAGACCAATTCAGCACCTGTTGGCCTTATATTAAAATCACTGGACTGAAAAATTCAGGAAACTTACACTTTGATGAGAAAATAAAGGATGACCACTGGGAACTCAGCTTCAGGACTAAGTGGCATCAGTTTTGTTCACATGTCTTCTTTAGTTTGCCCTGCTTCCTCAGCCTTCCTTTTGGAAATCCTGTCCCTTATAGCCTTTACATAAGATGTGATTATATGAGATGCAGCTTCTTTGTTTTGGTAAAAACAATCTGAAATAGAAGGTCTGAGTTTATTCTTTTTTAAACTGAGCAGGTTAGGGATGCTCAGCTCATATGCTCTGATTGTAGGTTATGTCCAACTTCTGTGAGCAGTGAATTGGCACACTGGAAGCAGAGATGGCCATGCACACACTGCCTGTAGATAAGGATGTAAGAGTTTCATGTTATACAGTTAATTAGACATGGCTAGGGAACACTCCCAGGCACTGGAGCCTGATTATTTGTGCTATGAAATTGTTAGGATGATGCCTGGCATGTTTTTGGCAAAGGTACAGACATCCCATCTAACACACTGCCAAGCGATTCCCAGGAACAGCACAGGGAAGGAATCCTTTGCCATAGGCAGTTTGCATTCAGCCACTCTGATCTGGAGGGTAAGCTAATTTAATAGTACGGATGCGGGCTGTTCTGCATCAGCTTAGCTCAGTGCCAGCAAATGTTCCTGAGCATGCTTAATTTACTAATACAGACGTAGCCATAGGTCCTATTCATGGACATAGTGCTGATTCAGTTGACTTACCAGTCTATTAAAATCTAGATAAATCTTGATTCATTGTAAGCAAAATAAATACTTGGAAACACAGAAAAGGTGAAACCTGCAGAACCCTGGGAAAAAATGCAGCTGCAGGAAGATCTGCTTTGAGAATAAACTGTAATAAAAATACACTGGCTATAGATGTAAGGTCATCTAAGGAAATGAAATGAGAATATATTGAGCTGTCACAAGAAAACAATTATGTTGGTGAGCCCTAGAATTAATGAAGTCTGATTTGCATGATTTATGTTTCTCGGTTGACTGACTTTGGTGTTTAGGAAGATTTGACTAAAGCTTATTTCTATCTTAGATATATTTTTGTATGGTATCTCTTCTGCTTGGATTCTCTGAAGCCTGACCACACATGCATATATAATGTTCCTTTCCTTCAGTCAAGTAACTTAGAAGATCTTTCTGTATGTGGCAAGCTTCACTGAAGCTTGTAGAAACCTGGTAATTTTTGGGAGTTCTACCTCTCTGTCAGAATCAGTCAACAGGTTCAAAACTTAGAGGAGTACAAGCCCAAGAGCTGACAGCAGAGACCTGGTTTCCATAGGAAATGGGGCTGCAGATTCATGGTGCATTAGGGCACTGTTTATGCACTTACATAAAAAAAAAAGACAGCATGAAAACTCAAGTGGGGAATATGTCAAAACTAATGCATGACAATTTAGTTAACATGCATTAATACATGGGCTTTTTTAGGTAAGAAAATTAACTAATTTCAAACCATTATTTCCTTATTTTCTAATTCATTAACTCCTAGAAGAAGCACCCATATTGCTCAAAACATCCCTCTGAATATACTGCTGAGCTCTTGAAAAGATTTATTTTCAACAACACTAGAAAAATAAAAAGATCTGGAAGAATAATAAAAAATGGATTAAAGTGAACAGAAATAATTTATCAACTGCAGACATACAGGAATGGAAAAAGATGACTACAANCCTATGAGTGGCCTCTTCACTTGAGATTAGTGGTTAGGTTCTTTTCTGGACTGTGGCTTTTCAAACGAGTGTAAGGATTAGTTATGTATTTTGTTTTGTGGGAAGGAGTACAAGGAAGGAAGGAAGGGAGGGAGGAGGGAGAGAACAGAGAAAGGAATGAAAGGAGAAAAGGAAGGTGGGAGAGAGGGAGGGAGGGTAGGAGAGACNAGGAGGACTTCCCAGCAACATCCTGCTTATGGCTCCAACATGAGGGTTGGCTTCAGAAAGCAGTGTCAGCCTGCCAAGCACCACTGCCCACATACTGTCCATCTATGTTTGAGGCTCTATCAGGCTAATTTAGACTCAGTAGAGGTTATTGACACCCTCATACTTCAGCTGGCCATGCTACACTCCCCCACAATCATTAGAAAGGCTCTCCAGAAAGCACTTTGGAGTCAGTCCCAGGTGCTCTGAAAATCCCATGGGATTTTCTTAAGGAACTTGCATGTGCCCAGAAAGAAGAGGGAGCCCTGGGAAGAGGTCTAGCTTATGACTTTTTCTCTACTTGCTAACAGAATAAATAAGGCATGCCTTATTTAATTGTTCCTCCATCAATCTATTCAGAGGGTGCAGGTGATGTAATTCTCTGGAGAGTATCTCCTGATTTTTACCAGTGCGTGCTCCTAGTTCTTGCTTAACCTGACAGCATACCCTCTCCAACCTAGAAAAAAAAGTCATTCTTTGTAAGATATGTCACAGTGTTGAAGTTTGGCCTTTGGCATGTCGCCAGGTGAATAAAATCTGGCTGGAAAAAATGGGATTAATAATGTTATCCAATGGGGCCAAATTTCTGCTGCCACCAGAGGCATACCTGACTTACCTCCATGCAAAGAAGAACAGAGTGTACTTATCAGACTACCATTCACTGGAGGAGCATATAACACATTACAAGCATTAATTCTTAGGACACAACCACAAGGACAGAAAGTAATGTTATCCCTATTTCATACAGGCACAAAGAAGTGAGCCAAAGACAGAGATGAGACTGGAAAAAAGTTTCAATGCACTATTTTACTTCCTAGACTGGAGACCTTCCAACAAATGGAAGGGGATTTTGTGTATTATATTGTGAGCCCAAAGCCAATAAAAAAATTCTCATCAGTTTTAATAAGTTGACTGCAGGAAAAAATGGGGTGTACTTGACTTTTCCTAAGAGATTTGGGGAAGTTAGTCCTTAAATCAGAGATTGTCATAAAGTCAAAAAGTGCTGAAGGACACCTTTTCTCCTTCTAATAAAAAAAAAAAAAAAAAAATATTTAATCAGCTGAAAACATACAGGAATGGAAAAAGATGACTACAAAAGTTTCCTCCAAAAATTAAGGGAAAAAAAAAGAATTAAGCACAACTACTTTACACTAACCTTACATCTGTTTATGTTTGTCATTGTCGACGACAAGTTGCCTACCTGCCTGTTGGTACAACAAGGTATTACTATACTGCAGACTGCTGCATTGGAAACATTCATAGTTTTTTTCAGGTCAGATATCTAACAGGGATATATTCCTCTCATTTACACTGCATGAATCAGGCATAGCTTAGTCTGTTTTCAGTATTTCAAAACCTGAAATAGGAAGAAAATCAATATGTTACCTATTTACAGGTCACTTACAAGTTTATGCTTCTGTGCGGGAAACATGCAGGAGGACAACAGACCTGAAAAGTATCCTTTGGGACAGATGTATGTTTGACTTCCCCGAATTCTTCTTATACTACTCTGTATATGCTTTTCTAAAATTAGTCCCCTGTTTTTATATATTAATTTCTATTTCCTCTGCTTAATTTTTCCCAACATTAGGTTTCCAATTTGTACTGGAATAAGAATGATGTGCCTCTCAGAGTACCATTGTCCATTATTGTTTTACATTACAGAAGTAAATTGCTTATCTGAGGCTACTCAGAGAGTTATTGGAAGAGTCAATAAAGTCAAACTTAGCCTTTATGCTTCAGCCATTAGACCCTGCTGACTTTAGTAGCATTTCTCCTATTTTGGAGACAGGAGTTATCTCAGACTGTTCTCTTTGTAGACACATGTCACTTAATCTCTGCAGTCTCAGCTTCTTCTGTTTTAAGGCTGAATTACAGTGGAATTAAAACAGATATTTATGTTTATATGGCCTTTTGATGAGATGAAGCACCAAATTATGTATCAAGAACCCTCAGCTGAAGGTGAAGGAACCCAAGTTCTCTCTCCATTCCTCCAGACAAAGGCCTGCATTGCTATAAAATGTTTCCGGGGTTATATTCACCCTGGTCAGACTTGTCTGTGGGAACGAGCAGGAGCAACTGCACTCTGCTGTGGGAAGGCCTGCATTGAGCAATGTAATGGCCCTAGATATACAAGATCGCAGTATTTCTCAGTGTATAGAATATTTTCCACATGGTGGAACAGATTTGATCAAGCTTAAGATAATGCAGGTTCAGTGGCTACCCCAAATCCATGTACAATTTTCCTTTACCTCTCACCTGCACACCCAGTTGTGTTCCCTATAACACCCTGCTGCTTTGGACTACAAGTATACAGGGCACAAAAACTAAACGTCCTCTTACAGAAGCACCCTACTTCAGTCAGTCAGTTTATTGACTGAACTGACTTCAGCCAGTTTATTCTCATTGAACTGGCAGAAAACTATTCACCGTTTTCCACTAGGTTAGTTTCCCATTACTTTCAAGTTGTGCAGCCAGCTTACTTCAGACGAATACTAAAACAAAAAAAGGGGAAGCAGAGGGATGCCAGGAGCCTGAAGAAGAAGAATAGGACTGACCCTTGGGTGGCAACATGTTAGAAGACAGATGCGGCTGCCTTGGGGTGGAACGGGGGCACATACTCACTTGCTCAGGTGTCCACACCAGTGAGAGCCAGTCTGATGTCACTCGGAAGGCAGACAGATGAAAATGGTGATAGCAGCAGGAAGACAGAAAGAAGAAGGAGGGAAGTCTCACTAAGACAAAAATAAGAAAGATGAACTGTAAGGAAAAAGGAAGCCAAGGGGAAACAGATTGAGAGTTGCAGGAGTTCAGTGCCAGCAGATGTTCAAAATTGAATGGGCTGAGGGAGCTCCATAGGGAAATGAGGGTTGGAAGGAAAATGCATAGGAGAACGGCAGGAACCCAGAGAGAACTGCTGCCAGGTTAGAAAAGGGAGCAGGTTGCACTGACAGACTCCTCTTAAACTGCTTTGCTTCCATTCTGTCAGTCTGATTTGTTTCTTTTGCCCCTGAAATTTTCAAGTCATTCAGCTGTGAGGTTTAAAGCAGAGAAAATGGATAAACTTGTAGCAGTCCCATGTGTTTGACCCTCAGCTCAGGACATATGCAAGTAAAAGCTGTTGCACTTGTGCATCTATCACTTTACAGATAGTTCATTATTTATGAATAGATATCCTGTATACAATTTGGAAAATACCAGTGAGCCCTTAGCCCTGGTAAAACACTAGCTGAGATAAACCCTTGAGTAACCTCTGAGTGTGCAAGGCAGTGTAGTGTAAATGGCAACTGCAGAGCAGCTTGCAGCCACTCTATACAACAGTATAAGCAGAAGGAAAGGAATTTACTTTGTTTCTGAAACCTCAAGACTGGTACAATGCATATTTAGGGAGGGGAAATATACTTCCTTGCCTTTGTTTCACATACAAACATGCAGATTGTGCAAAGTGGATGCTCACTGATCATCCTTTCTAACACATTGGAGGGGCTAGAAACATCCTCTACTTGGAGGTTTTCCTTCTATCAAACTTCATCTGTTTTTGCATTATAATAAGGTTGAATAGTCCATTTCCCATGCTTGAAGTAGTAGGTCTAAGTGAAGAGAACTGTGGAATCCAAAGACTTTGGAAGAACAAATAAGGTAGCAATTTTTTTTTTCCAGTTTTCAAATGCAAATTTATAGTCTATATTAAAAACTAAATTTCACCAACTGTCTGGAAGTATTTGTCCCTCCTATGAGACGTTCATTATGTAGCTCAATTGTTACAAGAATATTGAGGTAACTTCAACTTCACCTTTAAATGCTCTTCAGAGAAATATGTGTTCTTTCTTTCTTTTACTCTTTCTTTCTTTCTTTCTATCTGTCTCATCTTTATTCTTGGGTCATAAAATGGAACAATTTTTCCCATTCTGGATAGTTGGTACAACTTGAATTATACTATCATGCCATATTATGAGAGGGCTGTAGGTACAGAACTTCCCAGGGTAGTTACATTAACTACATTTTACAGGCTGAGAAAGCTGAGGCCAGAGAATTAATTTAAAATGACATGACAACCAGTGTTAAAAAAACCAAAAAGTTACTTTTACTTGAAAAATGAAAAAATTAATTGGTGCGATAGTGAGCCCATCTTAATAAAATGGGTGGTGTGAAATTTATTTCCCTTCTGTGACAAATCTGTGGGCAGATACTCTTGTCCCAGACAGTGTGGAATCATGTTCAAATTCTGCCTGAAGATCAGAAACACTGAGAAAGATCTAGGATCAAAGCAAGTTATGCTATTCATACCACCCAAATTTACATATTCTTAAAATCAAGGCAGAAGCTAACAATTCTCTTGAGCTCTTTTCATTTACAGGGTAGATATAACCCAGGCAGACACTAATTTTCACAACACTACAGGGAAATCATGATCAACTACATCTTCCATGAGGAGTTTCTCTAATGAATTAGTCACAAACATATTTTTATTCCACAGCACTCTCTATCTCTTGTGCCTATTACATGTATCTCAGATTCCATCACTGTTGTGTTTTTAAACGAGTGCTCAAATGGTTATTCACATTCTGGAAGTGGCATCAGTAACAAGCCAACTTTACTGCATCTCAATTGAAAAATTTGCAATTTTCGTTCTAGAACAAAACTAAAACCAAGAGTGTTGTTCCATCAAAAGAAAAATACTGGTCAAGGATAAGGTTGTTCTTGTGAATAAGACAATGAAGAGGTCTGACTTTGACACAATTTCTTTAAATGCCCTTGACAAAGGTCACAAAAGTGTCCAAGCCTTGGTCTTCCATTGCTAAAATAAGAATATTACTTTATTTCTCCCATTCTTAACCTTTCTGGCCTATTTTGAATATAAATCATTAAGAAGTGGGAACTGCTGTATAGAATCAAACACATCAAATGCAGTAGCTTCCCTCTGGCAGTGACTAAGAGCAGATATTCATAAGACAGAAAAAGATACTCCAGGGAAAGAAGTGGTAGCATATTCTACCCTTATGAAAGATTCAGTCTAATCCCTAGAAATTACAGATTGACCTAAACCATGAAGCATGAAGTTTTCTATCCGGACAAATTTATTTTAGCTATTATAAGCCACTCTCATTATTCATATCCCTATGAAATCCTCTTCTAAATGCTGCTAAATAATGTGGGAATGCATTCTACTGTATGATTCTTAATGTCTGTTTGAATTATATCTATGCTATGGGGTATAATTGTGGCTGGAACTTTGGGTATTCACATAAAGACAAATTGTGGTAGGGAAGCTAATGGATAGGGGAGGTAGGAAAGAAAGTTCTTTCATATAGTATTCAAGTTCCTTTCCTTTGTATGCTGGCAAGTATTTAGTTATGAAAGAAAATGTTGAGTTGTCCACTTTGTATTGGAGTTCTTTGCTAAACTGTATCAAAGAAATGAGTTAGCTCTTTTGTACCCTCTTTCTAATTTGAGATGACTCTGAGGCAGCTTTGGTTTTGGAAAAACAGGAAGTTTGGGGATTCCTTTCCTCCAGATCTGAAATTTTTCAGTTTATAAAACAGGCTGGGTGAAGCATATAGCAACACTACCTCTCTGTGTGATTATGCTCTGCCTTCACTCGGTCTGGGCAAGCACCTAGGGTCACTGCCAGGACCCCTAATTATTCACCATGCACCTGGGTCTGCAACATGGCCATCTTTCTGGATACAAACCCCAGGTGAGAAGAGCAGGTCTAACCTTTTCTGTCCCTCAGGCAGTGTTAGGAAAATTGAAGCCTTGTTTTCTTTCAAGAATTGAGGCTTTTCAAACAGCTGTTTATGTGGGTAAAATCTGCTTGTTTTTTTTGCCTTCTGCCCCATAGAAGAAGACAGGAGTAGGTTTACCTGCTGGCAAACCCAGTCTGGATCAGGGTGCCAGCAAAGCCTGTGGCCACTGTGGCAAAGTGCTGCTGTGGTCACTGCCTCTCCCCTGCACAGCACAGGAAGGGGCTCTGCTTTTCGCTGCCACGTGCTGGGATGAGGAAAAGCAATTTCAATCCACACCATAAGGCCTACAAAATAAATCACTCTGCACCAGCCCAGAAAATTTGCAGGGTATTGAATGGAATCCTTTTAACAGGAAACGCTTGGACTGAGGGAATTGCCAGCCTTGCTTACTAGTACCTCAGGGCAAAGATAAACTTTAAATGGATTCAGCATTGAAATGAGGGCCAGGTGAAAGCACCACCGAGAGAGGGACAGTTTCTTTCATTCTTCTCCTATTGAGCATTCATCCTAGTCCCAATTTATTCCTCATTACACTGGAAAAGGACTGTCTGAAAGAGCAGCAGCAGTCTGAATGCCAGTGCTGCTCAGCCGGCTCCAGCCGTTCCCCCATTCACCCTGGCTGTACAATTCACATTGGCAGCACAGAAAACTGGGAAATGGCTATTGCTCTGCACATCATCAGGGTAAGGTGGAGGGAGGTGCCACTGTCAAAGGAGACCAAGGGAAAAACTAGGTTTATCAGGGCTCCTTGCTATAAGCCCAGGGCAGTGAAGAACGAATGAAGAGGAGGGGAAATTGCCCTGGGAACAGTAGCTGGCAGTTTTACATGGTGATATTGGATTAATCTGCTTCGTGAAATGAGATGAAGTACTTAAATATTTGAAGACCCAGGGGAAAAGAGAGGAGGAGAAATGATATGTTACAGAGTCACAGGATTGGCTAAGGTGGGAAGGCACCTTTGGAGATCAAGAGTAGCTTACTCAAAGGCATGTCTAGTTGGGTCCTTACCTAGCCTGACAACACTGCTAGAATATCTGAGGCTTTAAACTGGCTCTGCTGGGTAGTGTTGCAGTGTGCTGAGTAAATATCCTGGCTATTAATCTTCCAGAAGTTGGCTCATCCGTGCTTATATGGACCTCAGTGACTGCTGTGTAGAAACATCCTGGAGGATCTTTGGTCTGTTACGGACGGGTCAGGGTCATTACCTCCATCAGGAGCCTAGCAAGGATAGAGGCAAAGTGGACCCAAGAACAAAAAACCTTTCCAGAAAGATATTTCAGAAATAGCCTTTTGGATTTGACTTGGCATATTGCAAAACATCAACAATTCTTATGCTTTGTTCAAAATGTTACACTTAATTACTATTACAAAGATTTATTTTAATTTTGTTTCTATAAATGTTATAATCCATAATCCAAACACGTAAAAGGAATACTAGTGTTGAAAATAAGTTACTGAAATATTTTACATTTTTTTAATGTCAATTTTAAAGAAACTGGCATAATTCTGTAACAGGTGAAGTGTTGAATAAAGACGCTTCTATGTAAAAATGCTCAGTAAATTGTAGTTCTGCATCAGAGTGGGAAAAATCTCCCTCGAAGAACAGGGTTGCATTTCCATTAACATCTTTAGTTCTCTGGTCAGGCTAAAATCACCCATGTTTCATTCCTGAATGAAAGGTGCAAGACAAGCTCAGCTTGGGTTTTTGAAAATAGTTTAGAAAACCATAATAACAGGTGGGTGCAGCAGCTTTCTCTCCCATGAGAAAAAGAAGCAAAATAGTTCAGCGACTATCTTTCCCATGTGAATTAAAAGGAAGATATATGTAAAACTGCTGTCAGTATGCAAACTCATGAATTCAAAAGGAAATTGCTATGGGTCTGAGCAGCCTTCACACATACTGATTTCAATAAAAATTGAAAATACTCAGGGAAAACACCATCATGTCCTTAAATACACTGTTTTAAAACTTCTTCAGTTTATATTCTGAGCACAGCTCAGGACATTTTATATGTGATGTGGAACTGGGACTGTGCCTGCTGCTGACATCCTACTGCCAGGGGCTCTAGTACAGCTGACCGCATCATGCAGAGACCCTGGGATAGCTCCAGTGTTCACTTTTTAGGTAGAAAAAGCTATAAAGCCTCTACCCTGATATCTTTCCAATCTTTTTTTGCAGCTATGCATAGAGAAGCCCATTCACAGTGGTAGAATTTGGGAATATTAGACTAATGCCTGTGTAAAGGGTAAGAGAAACCACATCTTCTAATTTACTTTATTGCAAGCTCACTGTGCACAGTTTACATCCAACACAAGAGGGTAAACATCCTTAAAGAAAGTATCTTTGTCATCTAGTCACTTTGCCAAAAGATAAGGTTACTAAGAGAAGTAGGACAATACCAACCACATAACATTAAGGATATGATTCTCAATAGCCTTAGCAAACTTAAGCAAATCCTTTTCAGCAGCCTGACACCATAAATGAAGTGTTTGAGATGGTATCTCCAGCATTTGAAAGAGCAAGCCTGACACATACTTTGATTAGGGAAGCTGACATTTCTGTTAAAGTTCAGCAAGTCACAGAATCCTCTTAACATATGGCCAAATATTACAATGTTCTCTTCTGAAAAAGGTGAGTGTGATTGCAGATCTCATAACTTTCAAAGTCAGAAACAAAACTTATTGCATCTGTTTCACTTTTTCATTTTCAGCAAAACAAAGATGGGGAGACAGATAAAATACCAAAGAAAAATAATGACAATAATAAATCCCACACATGCTTTGAAGATGTACAGAAGACAAGAAAGCAATGTAAATTTTGCTATTATACAAATATTATGGCGCTGAAATTGCTGAGATAGAAGTTGAAGAATATTTTATATGATATTATCACTATTCTGGTTTGATGACAAACAAGCCTCAAACCTAGAGATGGGACTTGAGCCATAGTGTAATATTCAGCAGTCAATTTTGCTCATACCTCAGATTGCCTCTGTTCATATTTGAGATTTGGAGGTCCAAAGAAATGCCTGCAAAGTTAGAACATACAGAGTAGAAACTAGGATAGAAACTGCCACATTAGAACCTCCTGAAAGGTTGCGTTAATCGTCACACGACTGGATTAATCCAGAAAGTTGAAGAATGGGAACTCTTTCATGTAAATACATAAAAGGATTTAGATGTTATTCAGTTCAAGGTCTGGGTGAAGGATCTGGTCAGTTCTTATTTATTCAAAGCAATTTACCCAGTGCTATTTTTTTTTGTTCTTTGTCTATCTAACATAAAAAAAAAATCTCTGTAGGAAATAAAAAGAAGCATTGAAGTGTACTATAAACAGTATGTATTTACACAGGGCTTGCAAATGGAATAGCTTGAAGAGGAGGGTGCTCCATATGTACTATCTACTAGCAGTTTATGCAAGCTGTTGGTATAACTGCACACCCTAAATCACAAGAACAAGGACCAATCTTCAAAATTGTTTAAAAGGTTTACAGCTGCTTTCATTGAAATAAATGTACCGGAAACAATAGAATCAGGAAACAGTGCAAAGTCTATGAAGTTTGCATAAAGAAACCATTATGAAGGTGTGCCAATAGAACAGTTGTTTGATGTTGCATTACAAATATATCCTTTCTTTTATTTTTATGTAAAAAAAAATAATCAGTTTATCCAATGGCTTTTTCTTTTAGAGAACAAAATGCAGGAATTGTTTCCTGAGATGCAAAGTGGAAACTTTCAAAGAAATACTAAAAATCTTATCAATATTAGATACCAATCTAAGATGTGGCTGGCTTTTTTATTGGGATTTAACTTTGTTCTTACCATCTCAGCTATACTACCAGGAATACTTCTCACAACATTTTCATTTCAGGTAGCAGATGGAACCTGGAAATACAGAACAACACAAAAACTGTAACACAGCATCCTGAAATTAAGAATTTCTGGTGATTTCAGATTAAGAAAAAAGTTATGGTCTCTTCTATGTTGGAAGTTACGCCAAAGTGTCAGGATGTAGAATTTGGGGGAGTTCTTCCCTCATAATCCAGTAATGGTACCCATTACACAAATGACGAATTGCACACATGCTTTACAAATATTTGTTATTTTTTTGACAACTCAGAACTATGTCTCATCCTAAGCCTTTGGGATATTCTAGCAAAATATCTTGAGTGGATGCTGTAAATACTAACCAGAAAGGAACCTGGCATTTTTGCCCAGTTCTTCATATTTCCCAGTGTTGCTCTAAGTCTCAGTATTGGAAAAAACGGAAAACCTGAGGCTGGATCCTGGACAAGGTGGAAAGAGGAGCCAGAAAAGCAAAACGCCTCCTCTCCTTTCCCTTGTGCAGTCACCCACAGACCATCTTTTAACAAGAAGATAAATTTTCAGCATTCAAGAGAAACAAAAGCTGCTTGTAACTTACCTGGAGTAACAACTAACTGTCTGCAAACACGTGAAACTGAATGATAACATCTTTGATCACCACACCACAAAGCATAAAATACCTTGTACTCCCTGTAATATATTACCTTGGGATTTTTTTAGGAAACAAGTGTTATGTGAAAGATCCTAGACTGGCAGTCCTTCAAAGAAAGTTCTCAGCACAGGAGTCACGGCTCACCTCCTCATTTCCCCTCCCAGGCCCTGACACCAGTTGTCCCAGTGGTCTTTTTGATGCAACTGCTTTCAGGGAAGGGGAAAGGAGGGGAATTAACATTCGGTCTCAGCACAAGCCCTGGTGATACTTCTGGTAAGGACTGTGACTTATTCCTTGGGTAACCAAAGAATGCCATCCAAAACACAGGGGTTTATCTTTCTAAAGGTCTTCACAGGACACAACACCTCTGAAGGGTTTTATAAAAAATCTCTAACTGTCTCTGAAGACTGGGGCTAGTGAAAATACTTAAATTTCTTTCCTAGAAATTTTTCTTATTGTATTGACTTTGACTCTTCAAATTATTTTTGTAAGTTCAGATGTTGAACAATCTCTCAAAGACAACTTCAGAGCCATGGTTAAGAGTGCTCTGGAGGGCCAGCAGCTGAAGGTTGGAATCTCAGCTCTGCTTATCTGTGCTCTAGGGAATCCTGGGGAGCAAATGAAGTTATCATCCGATCCTGATTCTTCAGCATCTGGGATGGACACTTTGAATGGGATAATGATGCAGCCACAGAGAATTGCTGGAGCACAAAGGGAATGCAAATGCAGGATATGTTTGTGGGAGGGGTCACTGCATGAAGCATTCAGCTTCCTTTAATCAGCATTTGGCTTCAAATCCAAATAGCTTTTTGCCTCCATAGTAATCTCCTGATGGTGATTCCCAAGCATATTTCATATGAGAGGCAATGCAGTTAACCATGTGTTCTGATGGCTTTGATTTTAACCTCTTTCTTCTACCAAAGATCTGGGGGACATTCTTGGTAAAGGCAATCTGGCTAGTGCACTATGAGCACAACAAATGTCTTTCTCAAGTTGTCTATTGCAAATGGACTGTAATCCAAAAGCTGGTGATGTCACAAGAATCTTTCCCTCTACTTTCTAGAGCTTTGGACTAAGTCCATAATACAACTACTTCCAGTCCTCGGCTGCTATTTCAGACTAACGCACACAGGAAGTTTAACTTCCTCCATTAACTTTGTACATGCAGAAGAATGTGAGCAAGAAAATTGAGTGGAAATGGAAATATTATTTCTGAGAACCAAGCAAAAGGACCTGGGAGGATGTCCTCTGCTTACAGAAGTGTGGTCAGTATGGAGTGACTCCAGCACTGAATTTTATGTTTTATGACACCTTAAGCTGGAGGGGATTTTCAAGGGCAAAGTAAAGAAGGCTAAAATAATGGGCCAAAGTCTTATTCGGAGGAAACTCCCCCTGAGCTCAACAGTTTCCCTTGAGAAAGGGCGGCAAGGTTTGGCTCATAAACCCTGCATGTAAAGTTAGCAAAAAAGGAATTTGTCTTTTCAGATTGGAGGAAAAAAATGTTTGTTCTTTTATGAGCAAACGATACATATGGACCTTGTTAATTACTGGGGGTTCCATAGCAGTTATCTGTTCCCCAGCATATTTATTTCCCCTAACATCTAATGTACCTTTGACCTTTAATATAGTATCAACATTAAACAAACAAACCAATAAAATAACATGGTTACCAAAACTTATGAGTTTTTCTTGTATTGTTGAAATACTCTCTTTGCAGTCCCACTCATTTCCTCTCAGGAAAGTTTGGCATTCAGTCTCCAGTACATAAACAAGCCCAGGAGCTGGCCCAAGCCAGACGTTTTGCACAGCTAACTGCAGAAGATGCTCTAGAATGAAGAAAACAGAATTGTCCCCAAAGGACCTGATCTCTTTTTGGGTGTCCTATATCCCTCTGCCTGGCTGTTTAAACATCTCTCTCCATCCTTCTGGAGAAACAGACAAACAAAAGCAATGAGAAGGCTTACTATTTTGTGCTGCATTTCTAATGAAATTTTCAATTGACTCTAAAGACAGTTTCCTGATATGCATGTGATTGTTCTTGATGCAAATGAGATGCACTGGAACTGTCCCTCTTTTGCAGGTAGTGAAAAGAGCTTCAGTTGCAGGTCCTTGGGGGGACATATGCATTAGCTCCGGTAGTGAAGAAAGCCCTATGCGGAGCTCTGTCATCTCCAAATTAATATTGGCCAGTAGCAGAGCATTACATCTATATTGCTTGGGGATTTGAGGTAGGTCTTGCAGGGAGAACTTGTGAACCTCTGCTCCACACCACAGCATTTTGCCCCCTGGACTTGCCCATGTCAATGTTGAGCCTCAGTCAAAACAAAAAACAAAACAACAACAAAAAGGAACTTTGCACCAATAGCTTTTTTTTTCTTGAGCCTTCAACACAGAATAATCCTTTCCTCCCTATAAATTTTTATCTTTAATTGCCTTTTTGAGACTCTTATCCATCTACTTGTTATTCCTTGTGTGAATTAAGTCCACCTTTAGCTTCTTTGTTGCACCTCAGACTTACAGTTTTAAAATATCCCTCTTCTCCTTGCTTTCTGGGATGTTCTTTCAGTGATGTGAGATTAATGCTGATACTACATTAGTGATCAATCAAACCTTTGCCAAGAGCACACATAAAATAAATAAATAAATAAACTCTGGTATATTTTGATGTGCCTTTGAAAGGAGGAAAATTCCTTTCACATGGCCTCTTGTCCTTAGAAATCTACAAGTTTCTTTGTCTTGGCAAATGGCCAAGCAGCACTGTGATGTACCATTTTTCTTGGCCAGTGTTTTTAGGTCTTTTGAAACCAGACCAAGTGTTCACATGGTATTTCTTCATTTAACAGCTGCAAGACAGTGACCGCAGCTGCATGTGCCATGAAACACAGCTTCCATCTATAGTAAGGGACGCTGTGTTTTTGTTTTTCTGAGAGAGCTGACTAAACAAATTCAAACTCAGGGCTGATACAAGCAGTGCTGCAGCTTCCTATGAAGCCATTTTACTCTACCTATAAACCTTAGCTCTCCAGAAAGCAGAGCCAGAGAGGGGCCTTTGCAGGGTGAATGTGTATACACATGATAATATTCTACATGCGTAGGACTGAATTTGCATCTCCCTAGGTGAATGCCATGCAAGTGGACTGAAGCCGAACATCTGTAGCCCACCTGGCAGCAATCTTTGCAAGCCCACACTTGGTGCCTCCCCTCAACTCAATCCAAGTCCCTTGAGGTTACAGACTTGGCAGCCTGTTTAAATTGGCCCTGTTTGGAGTGGTCCCTTACATCATTTCATTTCATAAGCTGTTAGCTAAACTATTTGTGAGATTGGCTCAAGTTGTTTGCTGACAAATTGCAATGATGCTTGTAAAAAAAAGGAAAAAAAAGGAAGGGGAAAAAAACGTCAAAACACGGTTCATGTGTAAGGCAAAGTCAGCCAGGAAACATTTATGGTGGGTCCCGAATGATCAGATGTTCTGGAAGTGGAAAGGAGGAAAAAATGTTTCCCTGTCTGCTTGTTAGGGGGTTTTGTGGTGTTCCAGTGAAAAGTGGTGAGGTTTTTGTGGGGTTAAAAACTCTGAAACTAAGCCTGGCAGTATGGAAAGAGTCTGCCTATGCTTAAAAAAAGACCATGCATCTGTGCACTAAAACATGCTGGTTTAAGATCTTAATAATAATATTATTAACTAGTCGTCAGTGGTTTGAACATGAACTGAGAGTGGAACAAACCCAGTTTAAAAGCCGTAATAGACATAGTACCTCATAACATCTAAGGAAGAATTCCCAAGAAGTTTAGTGGTTTTGCCAAGACTAGAGGATTGGGGCACCAATCAGTTAAGTGAATGTGGCTCTTTGTTAGATTTACTTAGATACAAGAGTGTGTCTTAGTTTTTTATCTATTGATTTAGGAATTCCAATGACCACATTGTGAAAATAGAATTCCTGCCCAAGAGGTCACCTAATCTACACACAACAAGAAATAAATAAATGAGACACACTAACAAAGACAGCATGAGATGACAGGTATGAAAAGCAAAGTATCCACACTTTTCTCTTTCTCCAATTTATTTTTCGTTTTTATTCTTGTGGAATAGCAGTGATTCAAGGCTTGCAAGCAGCTGAAATGCGCCTCACCTACTGAGCTTAAATTTGGGCAAAACAGGATGGTGAGGCTGAGCAGGCAAGATGGTGTGGGAGCTCCACTCTGCCGTGCAAAGCGAAGCCTGGGCAGTGACAGGCAAGGTGGCTGAAATTGCCATTGAGGGGGAGTCACCCGGGAACTGAGCAGAGCAGTCGCTGCAGACCACCCCAGCCTCGGCTATGACAATAAGGCCCTGAGGAGCAGTTAGTGTTTCCTGCCTCTGAAACTCTCCTGGAGGTCCCTTTCCTTTAGGGTCTCTGAGGTGCATGTCTTATGGCTCTCAGCCACACAAAGATTTGGGTATGTGGCTTGTAGGGTCAAGAGGAATGGCCACCCTTGTAGCAACAATGAAGCTCATCTGTGTTCAGTGAATTCTTTTGGCATGTTTTTTTTAAGGAGGAGAAGCCTCCTCACCCTGTCTGCTCTCCCGGTACAGGACACAGCACACTTGCTTGGGTCCTCCTGCAAACACTCAGTATCTCACTCTGTAGGTCATTTTTGCTGTTAGGCCTTTGAAACCTTGTCTTATGCTGGGATTCCATTTTAATGTTTAAAAGCAAAAGATTGATAAAATGAAAGGAAGAAAGATTATACCTTCTACTAAGGATTTATTTGCAAAATGCATTCAAGGGTTTGCTAACACCTTCATAGATGTTTAAGAAAGGTGTAAGCAACCCAATGGATCAACAGGTTGGTTGCCTTTATCCGTGGTTGATCACCAACAAGAGTACCTCATATTGGCATGCTTGTATACAGCTGTGGCGTAGTCCCTTGTGCCTATTACATATTCAGACATTATTAATTATTGATTAACCCTTTACAAACCACTTAGATGCGGAATCTCTCTCTAAAGTGGAAATGGGAGCTGATCAGACAGGGACTTGTCAAAGAACTTATTAGGCAACCTACTTCTTGTCTGAAAAAAAATCACATTAATAAACTAATATGTGCATTCAGGTACATTCTGTACCATTTTTTATCTGGAGAGTCCTTTTGTGAATTCAATTTCTTCTTTGGCTCTTTCTCTGTTTGCTCAAAAAAGATTTCAAGTACTCTAGAGAATTCGGGCTGTATTTTCTGTGAAAGTGTTTTCTACCTATGTCATTTATTAATTCAGCAGTCCTACACAGCCTGGTCTCCTCATAACATACCAGGAATTATGCACATGCACTCAGATGTGAGTGGGCTGTAACAGTTTCCCCATGTAAGGCTGCCAATATGTTTGCTGTTGAAATGTGCTACTATACAATAATCCTGGGGGAAAAAAACTTGTGTGGAAGTTGGATGAGTGGCTTTGTTTGAAGTCCTATAACCAGGAACCAATTGAATCTGGTTTATGTGTTTATAGAACTATAGAATCACAGAATAGTTTGGGTTGTAAGAGACCTTTACAGATCATTTAGTTCCAACCCCCACCCCACCATGGTCAAGGACATGTTTCATGATGTCAGGCTGCTAAAAGCTCCATCCAAGCTCACCTTGAACGCTTCCAGGGATGGGAAGCTTGCACAGCTTCCCTGGACATCCTCTTCCAGTATCTCACCACCCTCATAGTAAAAATATTTCTTTCTTATATCTAACAGATTGCCCAGAGAGGTAGTAGAAGCCTCATTCCTGAAGGCATTCAAGGTGAGGTTGCTCACGGCAGGGAGATTGGATGAGATGACCTTTAAAGTTCCCTTCCAATCCAAACCATTCTATGATTCTCTGATTCTTACATGTTATGTGTATATGAGTAAAAACTTTAAAGCTAAGAGTTTCTTCACAAAAGGTACCTGGTTTTAGATAAATCTATTTCCCTGAAAATGTTTTGTAAAAGTGATGAATTAAGTTCTGTTACATATTAAGACATTTTCTGACAAGAAAAAGGGCAACATATAGAGGAAGCTTCCCAAATGGATAGCTATGAAACCTCTTCAATTTGTGTCAAAAATAACAATTCTACACCAAGGTTCCTCCTGGAAATTCATAGAAAAACTCCATTATTTTCTCTTTTCAGAGAAAGTGTTTTAAAAGGTGAAATATTTCTTCACAAAATTGAAAACCAAATAAAAGATGCATTTGTACACAATTCTACTAGAGCACAGATTTTCATTTGAAATTTTGCGAGGAGCCAAGGACTTTATTTGTAAAGATTTTCTATTTATAATCTTCATATTTCTTGCTATTATGACCATTATTCACAATAGAACAAAAAAAATTTAATTACTCTGAAAATGGTTAGAAGTTTTACGTAACAAATGCCACATATGATCTGCAACAATTAGAGTATATAACCAGGACTTTACAAATCTATAGCCATTATTCCCATTTCTGATTTAATGGAATCTTGTGGAAAAGGAATAAAGGAAAGAGAAAAGTATATATATTACAAGCAGAAGCAGGTCTTTTTTCCCCTTTAAATGACTAAATGTATTCAGATTTTGTGGTGGGTTGACCTTGGCTGGCCACCAGGTGCCCACCAAGATGCTCTATCACTCCCCCTTCCCAACAGGACAGAGGGAGAAAATTATGACAAAAAGTTCATGGGTTGAGATTAGGTAGAGATAAGGACAGGCAGATCACTTACCAGTTACCATCATGGACAAAACATTATTGACTTAGGGAAATTAATTTAATTTATTGCAATTAATCAGAGTAGGATAATGAGAAATAAGAATAAATCTAACAGCATCTTCACCACTCCTCCCTTCTTCCCAGGCTCAACTCCACTCCCAACTCTTCTACCTTCTCCCTCCCAAGCAGAGCACGACAATGGAGAATGGGGGTTGTGGTCAGTTCATAATGCTTCATCTCTACTGCTTTTTCTTCTTCATGCTCATCCTAGCTGCAGTGTGGTGCCCCTCCCATGGGATACAGTCCTTCACAAACTGCTCCTATGTGGGTCCTTCTCATAGGCTGTAATTCTTCAAGAATTGCTCCAATGTGGTTCCTCTGTGAGGTCACAGGTCCTTCCAGAAAACCTGCTCTGTGTGGGCTGCTCTCCATGGGCCTCAGTTCCTACCAGAAGCCTGTTGCTGCATGGGCTCTCTGTAAACTTGTTTCAGGGCATATCCATCTGTTCTCATGTGGGGTCCTCCACAGACTGTATCATGAACTTCCATCATGAACTTCCATGGTCCGCAGGGAAACAACCCACGTCATCACAGTCTTCTCCATGGATGCTAGAGAAACTCAGCTTTGCGGTCTGGAGAACCTCCTCCCCCTCCTTCACTGGCCTTGGTGTCTGCATAGCTGTTCTTCTCATATTCTCACTCCTCTCTCCCAGCTGTTGTGCAGCGGCTTTTTACTCCTTAAATATGTTTTCACAGAAGCAATACCAGCCTCATTGGTGGGCTCATCTTTGGTCAGCAGCGGGTCTATCTTGGAGCCAGCTGGAGCTGGCTCTGTCTGACATGGAGGAAGCTTCTTGTGCCTTCTCACAGAAGCCACTGCTACAGCCTCCCTGCTACCAAAACCTTGCCATAGAAACCTAATACAGATATACACACAAATCTACAGGTATACACTGCTAGAAGAAGAAAAGAAGAAACTGTTTTCTATTTAAGTCTATTTAATATTGTTTAAGATATAAACAAATCTAAACCTAAGCAAGATTTTTACTACTGTAATAATTACTTCAAAAGTATGAACAAATTCATCAATAGTGACAGCAAGTCTTCCCATTGTATGTCTTTATTCTATAGGTTTCTTAACAGGAAAGGAATATAACAGCAGGATATAAGCCATTGTTCTAAATCAGTTTTCGATTTACTCTGGAANGCAGTCTGGGACACTAGCGTTAGCGTTAACGTTTTGGCAAGGATGAGACCTTTAACATCAAGTCCTGCTCACAATGAAAGGCAGAGGGAGAGTAGTGCAACACTTCTAGATAAACTTACTTATGCCTCATTCAGATCCATTAATTCTGAATATGTTCAGAGATATTATTCTCTTTTCCAAATTATCACAATATTCTGCAAAAAGTTGCTCTGTAGGGCTTACTTTGAATTCAGGGACAAAGAACAAGAACTACCTGTTGAGAGACGTATCCATGCAGCCATTTCCAGGATAGGGACTAGCTTCTTGAATATTGCTTTTCATGGAAGTAACCTTAAGGGCAGAATTTATATAAGAATCCATTAGGGACAGACACAATTGGATCTATCATTGCATATAACGACTTTCTGGGCCACATGTCACTTTGCTTTGCATCTTGCAGGCAATTTGTGAACGGCAGTTGGTGAGACAAGATCTGCTATATATATTTTCCTGTAGAATATTGAACATGACACAATAAAGTCTGATTTTAATCTCAAGATAAATAATAAAAAATAACATAGAAAAGCTGTTAGTAAATACTGCAAAAGGAAGTGCTTGAGGGCGTTTTCTGATCATGCAGTTATTTATAAACCTCTCCTTTCCACATGCTAAAAGACTCATTAAGGATGGGGATAAGAGCAATAGCGTGTATAGTGCAGTGGGTAGCACGAAGTAAATATTCAATAGGCACTGGAGGGTCCTTGTTCAGGGACCAAGCTTGGGAAGTGATGTAAACTGCTCACAGAGCACTTAATTTGATTCTATCAGAGATTTATTTCAGCATGTGATTGATGGAAGCTGACTAAGTGGTAGTGTGGCAAACGTACAAAAGCTATTGAACTATTAATGTTATTTATAAGGACGGGACTAACCATGATAAGCAAGGACCAATATGAAATGTTCGTTTGCTTATTTTGAGTGAAAACCCTTCCTTTGTGAGAAGCCAACACAATTGCATAGGCTTAATGGAAGCTAAAGACAAGTCCAGATCTAACAAAGTCAGCATAGGCTCAACTCCACGGTGATGCAAAAAGCAGATTAGGGCTGAGACCTTTTGCAACAGATTTTGGAAGCACTTTGATTGGAAAAAAACCCATAAACACAAAGGTGCTGGAGTTCCTTGGGTTCAGAAAATGTTATTCTTCATCTCTGACTGGTCAGCTGCACTGAGCTTCTTCCTTTCATCTGTCTTGATAAGGACAGCAGAAATAGGTAAGCAAAGTGGAGCAGTATTCTTTGTATTTGGCAACTATTTCATCTCCTAAATAAATCACCCCTTCCTTGGGCCCACCTTTCCCAAGTGCTTAGAAACCATGACAATATAAGTATATGCCAATCAAGTGGTTAGCATAACAGCATATTGTGAAATTATATGTAAACCTCAAACTACAATTGGGTAATTTCCTATCCAGCTATTCTTGAATTACTACTTCCCTGAATATGTCTTTTAGGAATGTCTCAGCTAGGAAGCAGTCTGCAATGCCTTATTCTCTTTACACCTAATTTATTCAAGATATTCCAACTGGTCAATATATTGCAGGCTCCTGGACCAGCAATAGAAACCCAAATTGTTCAGTGATTGACCAGTTGCAGAATGCAAAAAGGAATATGGGTAATTGATATGTAAATATTTGTATGAAATAATTAAAGAACCCCTTGCTTGTGATTTACTTCATGAGCTCAATCTTTAACCCATTTAATACCTTTTCCCTCAACTCAAGCAGAGGGATCAGTCACACCAGCATTCCAGTACCAGAATCCCCATGGTACTGTTTAACTTGTAGGGGAAAGGGTTAAAGTCACAGGTGGCCTTGCAATTCTTGGAAAGGTCCCACTTCACATGCAGGTCTCCTCAGCAACTAAGCAAAACCAACCGAGGTGTCAATCAAAATGTAGTGAGTAGAAATCAGTCCAAACATCTGCCTTTCTTGTCTGGTTTCCCTGGGTGTTCTGTTTGGATTTTGTTGCATAGAAATACTTGACATGAAAGCATTTGCTCACTTCACAGAGAAAGGCACAGCAGCTCTTGGACTTCTGTCTTATTTGTTTTAGCCAGTTGGTCATCTGCACAACAGAGAACATTTTTTAATTTGATGCTGCTGCACTGATTAACAGTGTAGGTCCCTTTATAGATATATATTTCTTAGACTTGCCAATCAGAAAGATTAAACAGTGAGCTTGTAGTAATTTACTTATAAAAACTGAGTAGCTGACAGCCTCATATCAGTTAATGTTGGCATATTATCTACTAAAAGAAAAATGAAACCAAATATTTTGTCTTCTAGGAATCAAAGTAGGGAATAACAGGAGGAATGTGTGGCATTTCTCCCTAGTGCATCAGGCAGTCATTTCCAAGATAATAATTAGGTCTCTTTCCTTTATTGGCATTGTAGGCAGGATTTATGCAGAAAATAAAGTATTTGAAGTAATACGATATCCGTGATCTGCTTTCAAGTTTATTCAAAGTTCATAGAGGCCAAGGAGAGTTTTGCCTTAAAAGAGCTTTGAATCAGGAATTGTTTTGCCCTGCAAAGTCTCCATTCTTCAGTTATCTGCAATATTTATGTGATTTTTTTCTTTTGAGAACAAGCTTTCTGACAGTTCTTGTGGATCATAGGGTTAAAATAGCATCTAAATATCTTCCAACTGGCTAGATCCTAATTCTGACCAGTCTGGATACATAGAGATAATTTTCATTTTCACACAAATTTTACCCACTTTTTTTTTTTTAGAAGCATCCACATGAAAAATATTTCATTTGTAATTTAGGTCCAATGTTATCTCATCTGTCACTACAGCCACATACCCTCAAGGATCTCTAGAAGTTAGGGAAAACACTTATGATAGGAAGATCTCTGATCAGAAGTTCAGGTGAACATAGAACAAGTACTGCCCCTCCGTATGTCTAGATCCCAAGTGTCAGCTGGGACACTGCGATCTCTTCGTTGTGTCTGCTCTATCAGAAGAATGAAATAGTAACTAGACAAAGGCAACATGATTACGCTCTCTCCTTCTTGATTGTTGGCTTTAACTTGGATATCAATTAGCCTTAGTAAGGCTACACAGCGACTGAGTTGAGTTCAGACTCCCTGGTGTTGGGCTGCACTGGACATGTCCAGCCCTGCCCATATCAATGCAGCCAGCATGTGAACGTGAGTACGAACCTTACTAGTCACCAAACCCGCCTGGGCTTATCCAGAGCAGCCCCAGCAGCTCAGCAGGACAACCTCAAGAGTCAGGCTTGGTAGGGGCCAGGGCTGACATCTACGTGACAGTGTGGACATTTGGCTATGCCTATATTGAGCAATTAATAGCCCCTCAGCATAGGATTAAGACTTGGCCCATGACTGTTCTCTCTGCTCACTGCTACAGGCTTCCAGGTGAAGCTTGGACCTGTACAACAGCAAGAACAGGCTAGGCACTCCTATCATCCAGGATGACTTTCCTGCAGGTGGGTGGGGGAGGGCACCTGGCTTTGTGGCAGTAAGTAGCACCCTCTTCCTTGTTTTGTATCCTTTGGCTGAAGATACACCCTGTTACTGTTTATGTACACACATATAGTAAAAATTAATTACATGGTATCTGAAATATTAGTTTGAAGCTAATTTTTCTTGTCTGGTTCATGTATTAATCTGACTGGACATATTTTCTCCCTTGCAATCAGACCCTGTTATAGTGATAAAATGTCTCATGGTCTCTGCCATGTTCCCATTGTTCAGTGATAACAGGCAAGTTGAGTCATGGTGGCACTCAAAACCAAAAAAAAAAGAAAATAAGAAAAAAATGACATCTTTAATATTTCAGGCAAAACAGGAATGTAATTTAGAAAGGTAAATCATAACAATACAGGAGGTCAAAAATATATGTCTCACCAAGCTTCTTAAGTTGAGATCTGCACTCAGAGTGAAATTCTATCTAGAGTATCCAAACTCCAAAGATTTGGCAGGAGTGCCATGATACTTGAACATGATGAAATTGTCTTAAGATTTTAAGGTTGCTATCACTTATCCTTTTATGAAAAATATGCATGATTTTATTCAGATCCTGGAGTCTGTGCGTTATTTGTTGAGTGTTGCAGCTGGTGCCCCTATCTTGGCTTTTTAATTTTTCTAATTGGTGAGGCAATAACATAGGGAAGATGGAATGTGCTAAGCAAGTGCAAAGCACAAGCCAGGCTCATTGATTTTAGTGGAAATTAAGACCTACATCTATATTTTATGCTTATATAACACATTCCATATTCCACACTTTTCCATTTATGGGATAACATTGTTGCTGGAGAGAACACATCACATTCACTTCTCTATTATTTAGCCATGTAATGTGATAGTGATAACATCAAGATGTTTGGCACTAAAATCCCACTGTTTCAACAAGTGCTTCAGGGTTGCTTGGGGTGTCATATCTTTTAACAAGATTGTTCATCAGCTTTGCTTTTTCTTGTGGAACAGGTAATGAGTGGTAACTTGTGTATCTCTAGTCATCCACTGCCCTGTTACAGAAACAGTTGTTCTTCATTGGATAAGGGCAAATTTTTCCTTAAGTTAGATGTTCTATTTCTGGGGGAGGTGGTTTTGTTTTAGTTTTTTTTCTGTTTTGTGTTTGGTTTTTTTTTTTCCTTCATGTTAAAATCTGTATAGGGGATTTTTATTTAGAGCTGAAAAACCTGAGACGAAGAACTGTTTGGTGTTTAAACACAGGACAGCTTGGAATACAGAGTCTGACACAGGCTAATATAGTCACAGACCACTCTCTTTACCAATCTTTTCTGCCATTATTCTATCTCTAAAAATGGGGCAATCTAACATTTACCCTCATGTTCATGACTTAAGAAAAGTTTATGGCAAAACACAGTTATTAGCATAGTAATGTTTACTCCTGCAAATGTTGATTAAGAACACTGAAATTATCTGGATGATAACACTAAGACATAAAAGGAAATGAAAATGAAGCTTTAATCACTTTTTCAGTGTATAAAGAAACATAGATAAGGACATTCCCAGACACAAGCTATAAACAGGACATTACCTAGTGAGTACAATTTGGTCACATATTGTCTCTCTGGGGACTGCATCCCAGCTAAACTTTGTCTTTGCTGCCTACTGCCATAGGCTGCTAGTCTGGAACCAAGATCTCAAACATAATGAAAAGGATAAAGTGAAGAACTTCCTCCTAATTTCTAATCTAAATCTCCCCTCTTCCAGTTTAAAGCCATTACCTCTCATCTTATCACTACAAGGCCTTATAAAAATTCCCTCCCCACCTTCCATGTAGACCCCCTTCAGATACTTGAAGGCCGCAATAAGACCTACCCAGAGCCTTCTCTTCTCCAGGCTGAACAAGCACAACTCTCTCAGCCTGTCCTCATAGAAGTGTTCCAGCCCTCTGATATCTCTGTGACCCTCCTCTAGACCAGCTACAACAGATGTATGTCCTTCTAGTGCTGGGGGCTCCAGAGCTGGACACCATACTCCAGGTAGGGTCTCATCAGAGCATAATAGAGGGTCAAAATCACTTCCCTCAACCTGCTGGCCACATTTCTTTTAATGCAGCCCAGGATATGGTTGGCTTTTGGGGCTGCTCTTGCACTGTTGGCTCATGTTGAGCTTTTCATCAAACATTACCCTCAAGTGAACTGATTGATTTAGCATTCCTTTCCTTTCCTTTCCTTTCCTTTCCTTTCCTTTCCTTTCCTTTTCTGGCTCCTTTCCTCTTCTCTTCTCTTCTTTTCTGTCTCCTTTTCTGGCTCCTTTTCTATCTGTTTGTTCTTTCTCTGTCTGTACCCAGTGGACATCATGTTGTGCAAAATCACATAAAGTTCTTGGTCAACCTTTTAGATTTTGGGTACGCTTCATGATGGTAGGGGTGTTGTTCTCCTGTCCCCTCAGCCAACATTTTACTGTTGGATGTGGATCATATTGTATGCCAAAAAGAAAAACTTGATGAACATACTTTCACCGTTAATAAGCAACAATATCTTCTGGTTGCAGCAATAAGTTCAGATAAATCGCTGGATCATTTCCCTTAGAGTTTAATTGTACCAGTGCTCTAACTCATCAGTTTGATTGATGTGACAGTGTACACAGATTCTTGATTCATAAGAAGTAAACACTTTTCTGTTGTTACATTAGAGATCATCCTCTAGGACATTCAGAACAATTGAATCTGACAAAGACTCTTGGTAGACTGGATGCTATTGGATCCTTGTAAGTTGATGACCAGAAAGGCTGTCAAAGACACATACTTGTTTTCTGTATGAGCTTGCTATTGGACACCACCATGTCTGCCTCTGTCATGTCACTGCTATCAGTGAAATGAGAGCTAGAGGATCTAGTTGTCTTTGCTGGACACAATCAACTGATTGTAAAGACCAAAGGACATGGCTGTTCTGTAAGGCAAGGTGAACCGGGAGCAGAGCACAGCACCAAAGCAGGCAGAATCACAGAATCACAGAACGTTAGGGGTTGGAAGGGACCTCGAAAGATCATCTAGTCCAACCCCCCTGCTAGAGCAGGATTACCTAGATCAGGTCACACAGGAACACATCCAGGCGGGTTTTGAATGTCTCCAGAGAAGGAGACTCCACAACCTCCCTGGGCAGCCTGTTCCAGTGTCTGTCACCCTCACTGTAAAAAAGTTTTTCTTTATGTTTACCTGAAACCTCCTATGCTCCACCTTGTACCCATTGCCCCTTGTCCTATCATTGGATGTCACTGAGAAGAGCCTGGTTCCATCCTCCCAACACTTGCCCTTTACATATTTATAGACTCAGTCTCTTTTTCTCCAGGCTAAAGAGACCCAGCTCTTAGCCTTTCCTCATAAGGGAGATGCTCCACTCCCTTAATCATCTTGGTGGCAGAGGCACAGGTCTCACCAGCACAGTCCCATAGTGCCCCAGCAACATAAGAAGGACAGGTCCAGGGACAGAGGCTTGCTTCAGCCTAGAGTCAAGATTGCCAGCTAAGTCTGTAGTGATGAAGCAGGTC
>VYZX01014277.1:580-44901 GCA_013401335.1 Brachypteracias leptosomus | reverse complement strand
GTTATTAGCATAGTAATGTTTACTCCTGCAAATGTTGATTAAGAACACTGAAATTATCTGGATGATAACACTAAGACATAAAAGGAAATGAAAATGAAGCTTTAATCACTTTTTCAGTGTATAAAGAAACATAGATAAGGACATTCCCAGACACAAGCTATAAACAGGACATTACCTAGTGAGTACAATTTGGTCACATATTGTCTCTCTGGGGACTGCATCCCAGCTAAACTTTGTCTTTGCTGCCTACTGCCATAGGCTGCTAGTCTGGAACCAAGATCTCAAACATAATGAAAAGGATAAAGTGAAGAACTTCCTCCTAATTTCTAATCTAAATCTCCCCTCTTCCAGTTTAAAGCCATTACCTCTCATCTTATCACTACAAGGCCTTATAAAAATTCCCTCCCCACCTTCCATGTAGACCCCCTTCAGATACTTGAAGGCCGCAATAAGACCTACCCAGAGCCTTCTCTTCTCCAGGCTGAACAAGCACAACTCTCTCAGCCTGTCCTCATAGAAGTGTTCCAGCCCTCTGATATCTCTGTGACCCTCCTCTAGACCAGCTACAACAGATGTATGTCCTTCTAGTGCTGGGGGCTCCAGAGCTGGACACCATACTCCAGGTAGGGTCTCATCAGAGCATAATAGAGGGTCAAAATCACTTCCCTCAACCTGCTGGCCACATTTCTTTTAATGCAGCCCAGGATATGGTTGGCTTTTGGGGCTGCTCTTGCACTGTTGGCTCATGTTGAGCTTTTCATCAAACATTACCCTCAAGTGAACTGATTGATTTAGTGTTCCTTTCCTTTCCTTTCCTTTCCTTTCCTTTCCTTTCCTTTCCTTTCCTTTCCTTTCTTTTTCTTTCTTTTCTTTTCTTTTCTTTTTTTTTTTTTTCTNAGGATCTAGTTGTCTTTGCTGGACACAATCAACTGATTGTAAAGACCAAAGGACATGGCTGTTCTGTAAGGCAAGGTGAACCGGGAGCAGAGCACAGCACCAAAGCAGGCAGAATCACAGAATCACAGAACGTTAGGGGTTGGAAGGGACCTCGAAAGATCATCTAGTCCAACCCCCCTGCTAGAGCAGGATTACCTAGATCAGGTCACACAGGAACACATCCAGGCGGGTTTTGAATGTCTCCAGAGAAGGAGACTCCACAACCTCCCTGGGCAGCCTGTTCCAGTGTCTGTCACCCTCACTGTAAAAAAGTTTTTCTTTATGTTTACCTGAAACCTCCTATGCTCCACCTTGTACCCATTGCCCCTTGTCCTATCATTGGATGTCACTGAGAAGAGCCTGGTTCCATCCTCCCAACACTTGCCCTTTACATATTTATAGACTCAGTCTCTTTTTCTCCAGGCTAAAGAGACCCAGCTCTTAGCCTTTCCTCATAAGGGAGATGCTCCACTCCCTTAATCATCTTGGTGGCAGAGGCACAGGTCTCACCAGCACAGTCCCATAGTGCCCCAGCAACATAAGAAGGACAGGTCCAGGGACAGAGGCTTGCTTCAGCCTAGAGTCAAGATTGCCAGCTAAGTCTGTAGTGATGAAGCAGGTCTGAAGTCAAGCCAGGAGGCCAAGTCTGCCAGTCAGGGCCAGAACTCACATCAATGGGGTATATGGCCTGGCATAGGCATAGCTGGAAAATTGCTGAAGCAAGGACCAAGGCTTTAGTGCAACAAGTTGAACAATTCCTGCCAAAACATATAGAGTGATAAGAACCGGATCTATTATCCTTCATAAGTTTAGTTTTAGTAATGTGACATAACAGATGTCTCATTTTCAAATATAAAAATATGAAGTAGCTATCCTTCTTCATGAATATAGTGAAAGGCATCCTCTTTATTGCTCCACTGAGAAGTGTTTCTCTTTATTAACACGATTCTGCCGACACTTTATCCATGAGAGACTGTAAAGTCAATGTCCATGCTGTGATAGTTTCCCTGCTCCTATCCAATAACATGCCAGTGCCATGTCTTCACGGAAGAAAGAGATCATTCTCACCCAGGGGGAGAATCTCGTTCAACATCTGTTCTATGTCTTCTGCAGCTCCTGCTGTTGCATCTAACAGATAGGGCCACTCTCAAGTGTAAAGACCCATTTTGAAAATGATCAGTTTCTTGCCAGCTGTTAAATTAAGTACAGTACAAGGACAATCCTTCACATGTCCATGGAGATAAGTTAATGATACTATGCTAATCAGGTGTGTGCTGTCCCCATTTAGCAAACCTTATTGCGTATATACCAAGGTCTGTTCACCCTGAATCCTCTGAAGCTTGTTGTGGCAGACCGTTGATTTATGCTGCTGTTGTTGCCTTAGAAAGCACAGAAGGGTTCATATTGCCAGGGATGTGGGATCAATCCTGTAATTACAGTCCATTAGCAGGGAAGCCACTGTTAGGGCTCTTTTGCATTAGAAATAGACCATCATTTCTAAAACTGTCTAAAACAATGAGGTCTATGAAAATAGCTCCCAGTTGTGAGGAAGAAGCTTGTACAAATCAGCTGGAGAGGTAATTGCATTGGAGCACAGGTCAGCACGGAAGGGAAATGGTCCTTGTCTTGGAGTACTAAAGGCACTACACTATAGCTATGGCAGGTTCCCTTAGCTTCAGAGTGATTTTCAAGGTCATAATTGAAAGCAATCTGCCTCCAAGTGGTTTTCTTCAGAAAGATTTCCCGCCAGATTTCTACTTAGTGTTTTGCACCCTGTCTTCTGCTTCGCCCAGGAAAACTCTAAGGAATTGCTTTCAGATTCACCATTCAGTTTCTTATAGACACTTCCAGGCCTCTGCCTTACCCACCTCCATCTGTGACTTGAATTTTGCACCAATGCACAGCCACTCATCTCTCCACCTACCCAAATCTCTGTTGATGAATTCACTGTTGGTATTTCCCACTATTTCATTCCAAAAGCTGAAGCGTGGCTGCAGCTGAACATGGTGTTATTCATGGTCACATTGTCAAGAGCCAACTGCTGTTATAAAGTTTGATATACTACTTCTGTTACTTTTCTGAGAACAGGTGCCAGCCAGCTGACACAGAGTGCTGGGTACTTGCAAGCTCAGACAGATAGGTTATTAAAATATTTTCAAAAGAAAATACTGGCTGTCAGTTGTAAACTTGGATGCCATTGGCTGCCTGGCATCTCCAGATACTCAGGATGCTAAATTAGAGATATTGCTGTTGGTAAATTATATAACTCTTACTTTATCAGTTCTAATCTCTACTGTCAACAACTGCCAAGCATCTGCATTTTCTCTGTTCTGCTACTGCTCCACCCAGTGAAACAGCAGACTGAGGATCTTCTCTGTTGCTGTTTTCCAAGGCTGCAAACCATGTTAATAGTCCAATAGTAAGTTCATGCTGTGCATTTGCCAAATCTGATCTTTTTCATACAACCTCCTAACCTGACTGAAATGCAACTCCATTTCTGTGAATGTATATTCAACATTGTCTTCACCACCTCCTCTTCTGTCATCATGGAGAAAAAGAGAAAGTCTCACAGAGAGAAATCTAAAGATTATTAATAATGTCTTCTTTCCTAGATCCCTTTTTACCCTGAGTAATCATTTAGCCATGACTTCAGTTTATCTTATCAGACCAATACATATTTTCTTTTGCCTGTTCCCTGTTCAAGTGTCAGCAGTCCAAGGTACAGTGACACTCAAGCCCCCTGGCTAGGAGGGCCTTAGCATTTTGTCCTCTGTTACTGGAGTAGTTTATGTCAAGGCAGCTCCCTGGATTTCAGCCAAAGACTGTACATAAAAGAACTGAAATCAACACTCCCTAGTCTCTAATTCCTAGTTTAGTCTCTACATACTTAATGTAACCTTCCTGGGCAGTTCTTCTAAAAGAAGGGCAATCTCTCTAGTTGACCTGTAGCTTTTTTTCTCTTTTTGCTAGATTAGCAACTAGCCTTAGCCAAGAAAGTGTTTAACCCTTTAGAAGCAGGGATTGAACTGGGTGACATTTCCCTTGCTCTTCTACAAGAACAATGTCATTGATCATTAAGATCATCATTAATGATCATTTGTTTAAAAACTCAATAATGTGGATTTCTTAGCATGGAAGTACAGCTCAGACCTTTGAGAAATTCAGATCCATTTGCAGAACTTCATCCTTGCAATCTCTCAGTAGAGTACCCACAAATAGATTTATGGAAGTTTGGAATTCTTTGCAGGTTTTGATCCAAACTTCACAAATGGAGCCTATTTCAATCTGTGCATTGAATGGTACCTTTAGGAACACCAGCTCCTTGAAGCACTATATGGTACTCACAGCACCTCCCCTCTTTGACCCATGTGTTGCACTTAGTCTAGAGTTGCACTTAGTCTAGTGTTGCACTTTAAAGAGTTTCTTTTCCCTGGTCATGGTACAAAAGAATATTAAAATAAAAATCAGGACAAGGTTCTTAAAAATAAGAAAAAAGAAGCTGGTTTTCTGTCAGGTTAGCAACTGTTCCTCATTTTTGCTGTTTCTATCACCCTCTTTGTAAAAATTCATTTGGTTACAATTTAAATAATTGCATTTTATTCCTCTCCTGTATTCCCCTTGTTGTCCAAAGTGACCTGTTTGATTCTTGTTGTAGCTCTTCTTTGAAGAAGAAAAATCTACACAAAGTATTGGTAACTGTCAATATTTAAGGAACATCTTCAAATATTCCATACTGCTGGACATAGATTTAGGGGCTGTCTTGTACCACTTGTCTGAGCAGCAGGTAGCACTAAGTATCACTGTATTTCTGTGCTGTTTTGCAGAAGATAACTGAGCAACTGGGTCACATGCAGGTTCATAAAACCAGGGGAAGGATGTGCTGAGATGCAGTTGAGGCTGGGGCTCAGAATAGTTCCCTCTAGGGACTCATTCCCCAGATGGACCAACAGCCACCTTTCCCATCAGATGACTGCACAGTACAGATGCACTGCTATCCTACAATCATGGTGTATCTACTGTCCCAGGCATTAGGAAAGGAGATAATTGATAGAGGGCCATATGTGTAGAAAGATGAGCAGGTAACAAAGTGGTGGTCAGGGCAGACTAGGTGGAGGCTGTGTGACAGTGGGAAGTTACCTGTGTCTGAGAGGACATCAGGGTGTTAAATCCATCCCTCTGTAGACGGAGCTGGTCTTTGTCCAGGGGAGCACTCCTGCACTCTGCACCCTTCACAGGAGTGTGGGCACAAAGGGATTTACTACTTCTCCATGCACAGAACAAACCTGAGTACTTTTGCTTCTCTTCCCCATGCTTTCTTGGCTCTTGCTGTGCTCTGTGGGTGACTGGGTCAACACAAACTAACCCTGAGAGACTGTGCACGCTCATCTGCCACAGTGGGTCGTGGAAAAGTGAGCTGGGAGCTTAAAATGTTGGCATGAAAAGCCTGTGCCACAGAGAATTGTCCACTCCTGCTGCACCAGCATAATGGGAGGTACAGCCATCATTCTGTGTAGGTGCAGCTGTAACCTCCCTTCAGGTCTGGAGGCTTTTCAGTGAGCTCTGCTGTACCATATGTTAGGAGGAATACAGTGTTGTAGCCAAATACCTCCTTTCAACCAAGAAAACGGCCAATTTTGAATCCCTCAGGCATAGACAGGCATTTTCAAAAGTGACTTACAGCAAACATGGGAGAATCTTTGCTAATATTCCTCTCCACTGGTTGCTGCACAAGCACAGAGACAGTCCCATCCTAAAGTGCTTTCTCTCCAAAAGAAAAAACAATAAGCAGATACAAAGAGCTATCTAGGAATTACAAGGAAATAGCTAAAAAAATGGTCAGCACAACAACAAAAACTAGTTTCAGCACAGCAGCAGCCTGCCAATTGTCACATCTTTTGCAGCCATCACAGAGGGAGAGAATTTTAAAACGGATTTGAAGGAGGGGCAGCAACGGCAGAGGTGCTTGTTTGAAAATTGAGAAAGGGAAGGAAGAAAACAAACAAATAATAATTGAAGTCCAGAATGACATTGAATGGTCTTGGCCTTTGTTTTTTGAGTGAGCTGGGTTTTGTTGCTATGTTGGGTTTTTTTGGTGGGAGGAGAAACAATCTTTTCCAGTATGTGAAAACACACATACACACATGTGCACACACACGAAACATTTCACTGTTAACACGCTTTTCATTGCTTATGCCTCAGAGCTTTTGTTACGGTTACATTTGGTTCTCATTTAATCTGCACTGCCCCCCTCATGTCTTTATTGTTTAGCTGAGGCTTCTTTCAAGCCTCTCTCCTCACAATACCACCAAGGCCTCGTGCCAGTCTTTCTTCTCTTTCCCTCTTAGCATAGTTTCTATCTATTTTTTCAGTATTCAAAGCATTCACTCTTATTTTAAGCCTTAATTTTTATATTACTGTTCCCCCATCCTGTTTCTCCTTATCAGTCTTCCTCTGTCTCTTTTTCTGTCATTTTCCTCTCCCCTGCATTAAGTATGTCCTTTACCTTTATTTATCCTCTAGAACAATTCCAGTCTGGGTTTATTTGTTGTTTTTTTTTTTTCCCTTCCTCACTTCCGGTTGTTTCATTCCCCTTCTCTGCTTCTGATCCTCTTTTTCATGCTCTCCTTTCCCCTAGGAGCCTGTTGGTATTTAAGCAGCACTTCAGTGTATACTTTTTGTTTATTGTAAGACCAAGATTCAAAGTCCATCCTGACAAAGAAGATATCTCCACTGACTTCAGTGGGTCTGCCTGAGTGCTCGACTTGTTTTCTTCCAGAAACTGAGTTTCTGAATGTTTTGATTACAAACAGAACTATTTACATATTGTGTGTCTGTGGCCATAATTTGAACTCAGTGTACTAAGCAGGGATTACTTAAGTGCAATGTGTTTTTGCAGCCAGAAAGCCAACTCTATTCTAAGCTGCATCTAAAGAATTGTAACCAGCAGGTTGAGGAAGGTGATTCTGCCCCTCTACTCCAATCTCATGGGACCCCATGTGAGTACTGTGTCCATTTCTGGGGCCTACAACACAAGAGAGACATGGACCTGTTGGAGAGAGTTCAGAGGAGTGCTACAAAGGTGATCGGGGGCTGGAATGACTCTCTTATGAAGACAAGCTGGGAGAATTGGAGTTGTTCAGCCTGGAGAAGAGAAGGCTCTTGGGAGAACTTAGAGTGGCCTTCCAGTACCTAAAGTGGACCTACAAGAAAGCTGGGGAGGGACTGTTTATGAGGGCATGCAGTGGTAGGACAAGGGGTAATGGTTTTAAACTGAAAGAGAGTAGATTGAGATTAGATATAAGGAAGACATTCTTCAATGTGAGGGTTGCGAGGCACTGGAACAGGTTGCCTGGAGAAGTGTGGATGTCCCCTCCCTGGAAATGTTCATGGCCAGGTTGCATGGGTCTTTGAGCAACCTGGTCTAGTGGAGGGTGTTCTTGAGTATGGCAGGGAGGTTGGAACTAGATGATCTTTAAAGTCCCTTCCAACCCAAACCATTCTATGATTCTAAGTCACAACAAATACATTTTTCCTGCTACCTATTTGTTTCTTATTACAAACATGAAATTATGCTGGAGAAATATGGTCCAAGTTGAGGAGCAGTTGAGAGATCCTTTCTGTTTAAAGGAACAGACTTGCTACAGCACCTCCATGCTTGTGAATCAGTAGTTGCTCTCAACATGAAAAAAAACATTATTAGCTTTTGAGATATTGTAGGTTCTGTCTGCCATCACCTTCACTGAGTGAAAACAGTGAGACATCTGAACTTTATTCCATTAAATAGAAAAATGTTAACCACTTCTCAAGACACTAAGTATTTTACTCCCTTCTGCAGTTTAGATAGTTTCATTTTTTGTTACCTATTTCTATTAGGGTTTTTTTTCACTGCTGAAGTACAGATGCAGAAGAAGACAGATGGGCTGAATATGTGGGAAGCAGTCAGCGTGATCTTAATGTGAAAGGTCAGAAATGCTCCTTATTGGCCATACAAGTTTTATAGGTTGTAAGAGGAACCATCAAATTCAAGTCAGATTCCCTGAACTGCAGGAACTATGCCTTTTCTCCATTCTGGATGGTTAAACAAAATGAAAAACATGAAAAAAACCCCCAACATGTAAAACAGTCAGAGGAGTTATTCAGTTTAATATGTTTTTAATTAAATCCCAGCACTTGATGTGAATATCCATCCTGCATGAAGAGAGACGTGGGGAAATTTTTCAGTGCTATCACACTCTGGTTAAGTTCCTGCCTATTTCTAACTGCTGGTCTATTTCCCTATTAAAAAATGTTCATCATCTTTCCTCCCTTCCTGCTTGTACAATGTTATTTCTTCCCAGCATCTTTTCTTTTTCAGTCTCAACCAGACAAATTCCTTCTCACAGTACATAAGTGTTTCCACCGTCCACTTTCATGTTGCAGGAACCACTTCCTCTTCTGCTGCCATTCTCTTGAATGGGCTTCCCCATATCAGTAATGCTTTCATCTCTTTTCAAACATCAGGAACATCCTTCAATCTCTGCCTTGGATAGCCTGCTTAGACCTCCTGTCACTTTTACATTTAAACTATAGTTTAAATGATAGCCTCATTGTATAAGCATCTAGGGGCTCTCATTTGCACAGATGACTACAAAAAGGCAGACCAGTTCCATCTCATAAAGCATATGAAGTGCACAAGTTGCAGACTTGTTTAGCCTGTATCTCAGCCTGATTAAAAAATAAATAAATAAAAGAAAGGTGACTTGGAAGACGGCTCAGAAAGGTGAGTCAGTGACCTGCCACCTGCAGGAACAGTGCTGCTGGTGCAGAACTGCTCCCCCCCTTCCTTGCTTTTGACATCTCACCAAATCATCTCTACCATTTGAAGGTCAGTTTTCATAGCCTGCCTCTATAACCAAATCAGAAATCAAGGCAGCAGATCTGAGTTGACAGATAACCTCTGAAGTTCCCTTCACCAATGATATAGCTTAGGACAGCTCATTTAAAAGCAGAGCAGGACCTTTGCCCCACTGGAGTCCAGCAAACATCTAGTAATGGCCACAGCCTAATGCATTTTCTGCAGAAGTCTCTGTGGGTGTTGTGCCCATGCCTGAGCTCTGCAGCAGCAATGCCTCACGTCACATTGTTCCTGTGTTCTGGAAACCTCTGGCACATCACTCTGCTATGCCTTTCTTGTCTAAGTCTTCCTCTGAACTCTGTTATGGCTCTTACAGGAAGAACCAAGTCCAAAACATAATTGTCTGAGGTTGCAAGAACAGGTAAGGATACATCTTATGTACCTATCAGACAGGCTTGAAATTAAAATCTGGTGTAACAGACAACTATTCTCAGATCTAACTGCAAACGGTAAATAAATCCAGCTTGTAACTTAATGATCCTTGTGTTTGCAACCAGCAGTGAAAACTGCCTGGGGAACAAAAGCTGGAACTGTACATGGAAGACAGAATGAAGTCATTGGCAATCATATACAGAAAACACCTGGATTTTATCATTCTAATCTCAAGATACAGTCATGTTAGTTCTGGCCAGAATTCCCCCAGTTAGTGAAGACTAGGCTTCAGAATCAGTCCCCTGAATATTAGATATGTGCTGCTGCTCATTTCACGTTCACACCCCACATTAGACACCCTGCACTGCCAGAGGCTTCGTCACATTACCCTGCCAGTCCCTCCTGCTCCCTCCTTCCATGTCTCAGACTGAAATGGTCTACCTTTCTTGGAATTCATTTCAAAACAGATTCATGTGGTGCCTGCTATTCCCTAACAAACAAATAAATTAGCTGCTGTGATATGGAAATTTGCATGATTCACTGTACTTAAAAACTGTTAGCTGTGAACTTATTAATTGAAAACCGCAGGACGATAATAAGTGTGTCCTTCAGTCTGAACATGAGTCCCTTGTTATAATGAATTTGTAAAGTAATAAAGATGAGTTTTTCAACTAAAACACCACTGCCTCAGGACAGTTGAGGGCTGATCTCACCTCGCAGTAAACAGGAGGTGCTTTCAGGGAGGGAAGTACAGGACCTCCCTGCCAAAGCCATGGTGCACTGGCTGCAGGGCTTGGGCAAGGCATAGGAGTCCCCAGGGGCAGCTGTGCTGGCTCTGCCTCTCCTGCCCCTCTTTAGTAATCCTGCCTGAACCTTTGAGATGCTTTCCCCCCCACCCCTTCCCCACAACCAGGGTGCAGGGGGATGGCTTTCACATCCCTCCTGCACAGCTGCCCTGCTAGCCCCTCCTCTGGCATCCCCACACATGGGCTGCAAGAAATGATTCTGCCCTGGTGTAACGTCACCTTTCAGCTGAATCTGCTTTACATGCAGGATACTGTACCTATTGATTTATTTGCTCTACTTTGATCATATATACTCACAGGGGTTTTCTTGTGCCTTGCATTTATTGTACTGTTTCTCCTCTCTTATTTTAGAAGATTCTTAAGTAAACTGCATTTATTTTGCAAATGTAATGTAAAGGCTAAAAACTAGCAAGCCTATGTTTTCCTTAGCATGTATATATGAAGCAGCTCCCATATATAACAAGTTTCCTATATGCATTTGCGTGTCTAATACGTGGAGTCTGGGCCTGCTTCCACCCTGACTCATAATCTGCAGTCCCAGTGAAGGCACTTAAAGCCAGTCTGCCCTAGAATATCATACCATATATTTTCTTACACATTATGATTTTCAATCAGGAAACCATTACTTAAACCTGCATTGACAAAGCATGGCAATATTTGATATGAAGCCTGGCAAAATCATCCATTGCTTTGTTTTCTGTGCTTTTCCTTCTTCTCTGTTTTCCTTCATTTATTCAGAAGGAAAGAAAGAGACTGCCCCTAGTGCTTGAATTTTAATTCTTTGCTGCTCTGTCCTTGGGCAGAACTGAGTGTTTCTAAGAGGTATAACACATTGTACAGCAAAAACATGAATGTAGTGCCAGTGGTTCTAATGCCAGGATTCGTTGCTGCTTTCCTTATCAACAGCTGTTATATATTATTTTTGAAAATAGTGATATTTAATCTAACTTGGAAATTACAACTCTCAGAAAAATACAGAAACAACTGTCAAAGAACCACAGTATTTGTGGGATTTAATTCAAACACAGATTTGTATTTCAGTTGTTCTTCATGACAACAGTAGACTACTGCATAAACAAGAGTATTATTTTTTTTTAGAAACACACATGAGCCGTGTGAACCTGATGCCAATATTGCCTCAAAAATGCGACCCATATGCATTGCACAAGGTACTGTCTTGTGAAAAATCCAGTTTAATGGGGTAGGACAAGGCCATGAAGCAAGGAACTAAAACTTTTATAGGAAGAACTAGCTGGAAAATATAACTCAGTTTAGAAACAAAGATTTCCTTTATCTGCCCTATAAAAACAAACTGTTCTTGCCCTACCCTCAGCCTTTTCTCATTTACTTGGTGTTTCTCAATCAAGCATTTTATCTAGTGTTAATGTAGACTAACGACTGCAGTGGTCCAGCCAGCAAAGCCAGGTCTGTGGGAGGTTCAGCAGATATGTGCCATCCAGAGATCCTTCTTCAAAAGGGACTCCAGTTCACCAGATCCTTGCTATTGTTCATATCATCACAGACATCACTATTACTTATTTTCAGCAAAGTAAAATCAAATTAGAATAACATTTCAGACTAACTAAAACATTCATTTCCAGATTACTCTTATTTTTATACCCCTTAGCCATTTGCATCTTGTATCAAAACCACAAACTTGGTATTTGAAAGCTCACTTGCTCTGACTGATTCTTCACAGAGGGGAATGATGACATTTTTTGCTCTGAAATGTAGAACAGAATATCCGCAACAGATCTATCCACTGGGTAAAAACACTCAAGCTCAAAACCTGCTGTAGGAACAATTGATTTTATCTTGTAGTCCATCAACTTATCATAAGAACATGGCAAAAAAACAAACTCATATATACTACACTTCCTCTTTAGAAATTATAAAAATTCCACTCAAAAGAAGTCAGGAGCATGACAAGGAAGTTTCCAAGAAAAAACATCCTAGTCTGTCTGTAAAATTTTGGTTCTTGTTAACAGAGACTGCTATTTGTCTAAAGGACACCTTTTAAAAAGGCATAATTTAACAAGAAAGGCAGGAAAATTATTTGAGCTCACTAAATGAATGCACATGACTAAAACATGAAAAAATCAAGCTTGACATTAAAGATACATCTGAAGTTAAAGGGCAAGAAAATCTAATAAATCAAAAGAACAATTTTATATCAGAAAAGCACAAAAATATCTTCCATGTCTTTCAGAGTCACAGAAGAATGGTCCATGTTATGATTTTCTATTTATTTTAAACAAAGTAATATCTCACAGTTATCTCATAGAATTCAGAGAAAACTGGAAATGTGGCAATTATGACAAGCACACGAACTGCCCAACTCTTAAGATAATTTTATTAGATGATCCTTAATGCCTGATTCTAGATACTTAAAGCAAATTAAAGAATGTCTTAATGAAGTAGGAAGGTAAGTCAGGCAATAAATAGATAAAAAAAAAAATCTAGAGAGACACTATCCTGGATCCAGATCAAACCCACAAATATTAAAATAGTGTCTCTTTTCAAGGCATTTTACCTCATCATCATTATCTCATTGTATCAATCTGATTGGCCTGTCTCATTAAGAAATTAATATGTATCAACACTTTTAAGAAGTCAAAAAATTAAGATCACGAGAAAAAAAAAAACAACAAAGAATCAAAATGTGGCTTTTACATAACCAACTCTTAGGCAAGCTGCAAGGTATTATTATTTTTTTAATACAAAACCGTAGAAATATTAGCTTTTGCATCTATCAAAACCATCTTCTCACATTACCTCCCCTTGCCAGTTCCAGTATTGTTAGAAAGTGTATTTTAATGATAGTCTTTCTTAAGATTTTCTTAAGTGATATAAGGAAAACAACTAACTAAATAGAAAGGAACGAAACTCAATTTAAAAAAATCCTTCTCAGATCATTTAACATGTCAGAAATAAATGGCTGCAACATGACCAGAGTCCCCTTGGATTAATCTGGGTATACAGGCAGGCCTGTAATGCTCACTTTATGCATCAAATTTTGAAGCTGCAATTTAATTCTCGGTAGGAAAGAAGCTGTAATATTTTGCTCTGAGAAACATTAAGGACATGCTCTTTAGTCCTGGCATGCCAAAGGCTGTAACCGAACAAGTCATAGAGGAGATGGACATGAGCATCACGTGTTCTTCACTGCTGGAGAGAAAGCAAAAAAAGACCTCATCGTCCCACTCGGACAGGCTGTCACTGACAACTCAAGTTAAATATAGTCATCTCAGATTGAACGTCTGCTGTGCTGTGACTGCACCTAAACACTATTTCCCTGACATGGGTCTGCAAACCATGGGCCACATCTCTGACTGAAGCCAAAGCTAGCTGTGGGGACAGATGTCCCTGACCCTGATGGCACTGGGGAAATGTCACATATATGCATCTCCTTGCAGCAGGGCTAAGGCACTAAGGTTAATTGGTCAATTCACAACTGTTTGTTCAGTGGAAGTCAAGAGATTCAAACTAAGCAAATTTCTTTTCTTTTTGTGTGTGCACCAGCAAAGCAGCGATTAAACTTTCAGAGAAAACTTGTGCCACCATCTTACTCATCGTAGTTGTTTTAAAATCACTATGTTACATTAGTAACAAGAGGTCTCCTTGGAAGCATGTGTCATGTACTTTTTGAGACATGTAGGCTTCCTTTCTTCTGAATCACAGCAAGTTTACCCTGGGATAGGGCATACCCCTCCCTACAGGGACCAAAAGGGGATGAGGGAAGAAAGAAAATTACTCAGATTAAGAGAACAAATCTCTGAAAATAGATGATGAGATCAGTGACCTTTGCTCCCTTTTTCTTCCCAAAATTTAAGAAGCTGAGTGAAGATATTTCAGTGCTTCAACTAAAGAGAGTTTACAAATTGCACCTCACATCCTCTACAGAGGACATTGTGCTGTTCAAAATGGAAACAATCCCCTGGTTCTCTCTTAGATCAGCTTGGCACATCCTTGTCACCTGAATATTCAATATTCAACAAGAAATAGCAATAGGTGAGCAGCAAGAGGCAAGGAGTTCTGCTTTGTTTAACCTGAGAATTGCTATATGCTTATCCAAACTTTCTCTACATCCTCCTACAAATATGTGAACCTCTGGGCATGAGAAATATTTAGACACCTGCTACTGAAATTAATGGGAGCTGCAAGCACCGAGTTCCCAGGACAATTAGATATCTTAAGTCTACAAAATTAGGTTGAAAATCTCCTGGGAACAATTTTTCTCTCTCATCATATTTACTGCTTCCACTAGGCAGGAAATATTTGAAGCTCAGGCTCACTTGTGGTATGCTGGCAATCCTGAATGAAGCAAGAGGCAGGCCAGGGAATATACATGAGGGAAAAAAAATCTTTTAAACTAACTGAAAAGATTCAGTGTGTGAAAATACTCAATTTGGGATTGTCTCAAGATTCTGAGCGGATTTTCAATTGGTTGTAATTTTCATCCCAACAGATTAAGCTTTCTTTAGTAAAAGGGAGGCTTCTCTGGAAAGTGCAAGGAAAATGGCTTCTTAGGCCCCTTCTTATAATGTAAAACACATGGGCATGCTGCTAAGCTTGTGCACTGCCTTTCTTCATTCAGTGGGTCTCTTTGCAGATGCAAGAGTTTGGGGAAAGAATGAGGACTGCAGTTCCAGCCTGGTAGGATCAGGATAGCATTTTACACACTAAATCAAAAGAAAAGGGTTCTTTCCCATTTAAGTACTCTCTTCAGGAAAAATGGCTTTAGGATGGCTTCTGCAGTTTCTAAAGCTTAAAATGATCCCCTGGAGAAAAAGGATACAGTTATGAGGAAGAATAGGTACTGTAAAACAGCTTACTGCAAAGGTCCTTAGCAGAAGAGAGAAACTGGCTGGTTGATGTGTAATTCTGTCTTGTTTGGCTTTATAGCTTTGGTTGCACTTTTTAAAATTTGTAGTTGATTTGCCACAGCGAGTTTCCAACTTTGAACAAAGACTGATATAAAAGATATAAAAGTACACACACATTTTAGGGAGTGAAAATATCTCTAATCACACTAGATACCTTCTGTGTAGCCCTCTTCCACAAGCATTCATGGGAAGTCCTTTCCCCTCCACCCTGTCCCCCCCCAAACTTTTTAAATTGCCATACATTCATAGCAATCAGATCTCACACAACTGATGACAGAACTGAGTACACATGAGCGACACAACTCATAGTTATGATGATGTGCCTGTGCTTCCCCAGAGTAAAGTTGATATATTACAGTTCTTACAAGTTTGTGGGTTACTGGCTGTTTGGTGAGATGCCACCAAGTGATCCAAGCAATGGTCATTGGTGCAAAGGTGTATGGAGCTACAGACCTAGAGTGAGTCTGTAGTAGCTCTCTCCTCCCATTCTGCCCCTTAGACCTAGTGCACCAAATGCAGTCCAAAATGTAACATCTCATGCACACAGATACAGACAATTCAAAATGTGGTCCGTAATTTTGTGAGCCTGTATGGGACATCTTGAACACCATCTACTGAGCCAAAAAGTTGAGATTAACCTGGGTTCATCCTGTAGAAAAACTTGGGAACTGATCCAACAGCTCTAATTGCAACATTGGAAATTGTGGCTGTGGAAGTTAACCACAATCTTTCCAAATGCCACTACTGCATTTCCTCAGGGGTTATGTAGCATTTCCCATCCCAGCCTTTGCAGAGGCTGTGTGGGCTAGAAATGGCTTTGGGGAAATGAGTCATTTGCTTCTGTAGCTAAAACACTTTCCCCAGGCACGTTCTTGTAGTGCTGACTAACATTTGGAGACTGTGCAGGAGCAACTTTCTCTCCCTTATTGCCCTCCACATGCCTCTGCCAGAGCCACCAACTCAAATGAGTGTGAGCAGGGGGCTTTGAGCAAGCTTTTATGTGCCCCTACTTTCTGAACCTTAGGAAGTCTTGCCTCGGTGGTAGGTACAGAGGAAGAGAGATGCCCAAAGTGACCTTTCTGCTTTTGCATCATGTGAATTTGGAGCACAGTTATCCATCTGACTTTGTAACCTGGCTAGTAATCAGCTGAGTATCCCATAAGGTTCCCTTCTTCTAACTATTGGAGATTTCGTTTCTCAAAAAGCCTTCTGCAGCAACAACAGTGGTTACGAATTCTTTACCAACCCAGTCCCCTAGCCAGGCTGTCTTAAGAATGAATGGGGCTCTTTGCATTCCTCACACCTGCAGGAGGTCAAGAGTCTGCCTTTCAGTGTATGTGCAGAGTGACTTGATATTGCATGAGCACAGTGAGATCAGATCCTTCCTATAACACATAGTTAAGCTATGGAATGCAGAGTCATAGGCTGTTGTGGGCGGCAGACATTTCTTGGCTTAAAAAGATTTTTTGAAAAGTGCTTATTAGGCAACATCAAGACCAATCAAAAAGGAAGAAATTTTCGGTTCAGGAGTTCTGTGACCTACAGAATGCTGGAGAGTGGAAAAATATGCTAGGGAAGTGTCACTATATTGTCATCTTTGTCTAACATTTTCATCTCTGTTGGCTGTCAGCCATCGACCACTGTTGGAGACATGCTAATTGAGCAAGACTGACATTTAACCTGATTTTTTTGTAGTCATTCTTGCATTCTTTTTCTTTTGACTAGCTTTGCTTTTTATATACATATCTAGGGCAGTAGCCAGGGGGGGAATGGTGAGCAAGGGAGTTCTTTCAAATAGTCTGGGTTGTAGGACCAAGTCATAAGATAAGACCATGCATGAATCTATTCTGAAAAGCTGCCATTCAAGAAGTAGAAGGTACTCCTGTATAGGCCAAACTTTCCTTAGATTTTTCAGGTTTAATATAGAGGTAGGCATGAGTGAAAATCCCAGGACTGAGCAAAGCAAAGCTGAGATTTGAGATTTCGTAGGCTCATGGTGCATATAATCATTTTCTTATACTGCCTTCAGGAAGGCTTGCTAGAGAGTAGGATTTTCATTTCCTTCAAGCGGAGCTCCTAAAATGCATTTGGCAGCATGCAAATTAGCTGATGTAGCTAACTCTCCAGCTCTACAGACCACTACATTCACCTCATGGACCAGAAAATTCCTGCTGAAGCTTTGCAGTATCTTGTTGAGCCAGAGGAGATATGCTAATGTATAGATACACTAGATATAATAAGCTCCAGTTTCCATGTGCTAATAATGCTAGAAGTGCCTATAAGGGTGCATAATAATGTATGTGAGCATAAAAGGGTGGGAAGCACATGCACATGGTGGGGATGAACTTAAGAAAGAAGATGATTTTACCTATTAAGTGTAAGATATATGGGAGGTCTGAATAAATCTTTATGGCTTTCCGTCACATAAAGGTAGGCTCCAGTTCCCTGTTTTAAAGATGAGTTTAATAAAGTGAAGGATAGAGCCAGATTAATTTTGTTTTCATCTGTATGTATTATACCAGTGGGAAATGCCATCTGATAAAGGATCTGATTCAGCTACCAACCTTTCTTGAAAAGGCATAATAGGATAAAAGCTATCTTCAAAGGACATTGATGTATTTATGTACTGAAATTAAAAAGTAGATACTTTTGTCTTTGCTAAAGTTGACTGAGTTTATGCCACATTCCTCCAGCAATCCAGCAGCTTGGCTTCCTGTGAACAATGTTCTGTTTTTGTGTCTCAGGGTCAGTGGCCCTGCCTGTTATTCTTGGAGAATTTTTTTAAATCTAATAAGCTAACTATGCAAGTTGCCAGATCTCAGTTCTGCATAAGGAGACAAGCATTGTTCACAGGGAGAGAAGAAACTGTTGTGAAGCTGACAAAATAAAAGTCAGTGGAGTGTCTTTATTTTCATCCTATCCTAGCAAAGCTCAGTGCTGGCACACTCAAATCTAGGTAGAATATCTACTTTTGACAGTCTTGAGATATCAGCAATATTAAAACTCTAAATATAGAGGGTTTTTCTTTTAATAGGGTTTACTACCTCCATTAACAAATTGCAAACATAAACTGAAAGTAGATGTAAACAAAAACCTGCATGTAAAACGTCTTGTACTGTTCAAATAGACACCAAACAAACTTCTCAGCATAAATGCTCTTTCTGTACTACCCCCTGGATTCTCTTTGCATATGTACAGGTATATAAACAGAGCCACGTATTTCCATTTGCCTTTTTTTAGCCTTAGAAAGTATGGGCATTTATCCTTACCAGACTGTTTATAATGATGCTTTAGGTTTAGCTGCATGTCCCCTTTGGCTTTTCTCCTGAAGCAGAGAAACATTTGCACAGAGCACACCAGGTGTTACTTTCATATCCTCAGACATACTGGAATATATTAACACAAACACTAAATCAAAACACAGCAAAATTAATGATCACTGCTAGACTAGAGAAACCAAACTCCTTATTACCAAACAAGAATTGTGTATATTGTTTCTGTTATCTTAGTTCCTAGATTATTATAAATTCAGATACCAATAGCTAATTATCTGTTCTAATTACTGGTTTGAGTTTGCATAAATTATGCTGAAATGCCCAACTTTCTCTTGCTTTAATCAATATAAGATGTCAAAAAGTTGCTTAGGGTTGTAAGATAATGAGATAACTAAAGCAGTATCCTGTACACTTCATTATTATAGGCTTCAGCCAAAAGAAATGTCAGTATTTCCAAATTATCCCCACTTAAAGCATGCAGTCTGAAGCCTACTGCTCATCAAGCAAGTGCTCATCAGCCCTGTTTCTCTTGTAACTACTGCCTGACAATCAGACTATCAAATAAAATGTAGATTGAATAATGTAACTGGTTGTATCTTTTCCAAAACCCTCAAACTCCTGAGCAATACAAACAACACCATCGTTTCAATGTATGGATTTAGCCTATGTCTGGATTGGACTCTTGAGTGGAACATGTAATCCTCTGAGGGCACATTTTTGGACAAAACTAACTCGCATTCAGACATGACCCTACTGTAATCCAGGTTCACTTCCAGGGCATTGCAACCTGCTCTTGCTTGTAATGCTAATACTTTAATGAAGGGGTTACTTCTGTAAGCACCATGGTCATTTACAAATGAAACAAACTCTTTAATGTCCTAAAAAGCCAACATCTCTTTCCTACTTTCATCTACTGTTTCAAAGCTCTTAATTATGAACAGATTCAAATGGTTTTAGTATAAAATACAGTTTTATGTAGTAATGATGTAAGTGAAGGATAAGAATCAAGAAAAATATCACTGTAGTGGAGACAAGCATAGTGAAAGTGGACTTTATTGCTCATATATTTTTACATTATAATCCTCATAGTGCTAGGCAGCTGCACAAGTAAGACAACTATTCATCCCAAATCCTCCCAAATTACTTAAACATCCAAATGGTGATTTCAGTGGAACTTGGGCATCTAAATCAAAAAATGTGATTCTCAAAATGCATTACTTGCTTGCATTTGTGCCAATAAAATTCCCCAAGAGACAAAGGTTTTGCAGGTGTTCACAGCCCCTCCCCACCTTGGTCATCATAAGCAGTCTGTCACTTCGGCCGTGCTTAAAACTCATTCAAGGTCTACCACTGAGCATTACCCAACTAGATTCTAAAAGGGAATGATCCCATTGCCATGTACTGATCACACATTGGAAGAACCATGTTCTCCATGTAATATAGAGGTGTTGACTATTGATGACATCTGTTAAGATTAAGATAGGATGAAGTTAAGACTCAGCTAGATCAGAGTGGAAAAAAAGGAAGAATAATGACTCTTCTGGCGAGAAAAAGGTTCATTTAGTTGTGAATGGAGAACCTGGCTACTACACACCTCCTACTGTCCTCCTTTTGCCCTTTCTGTTGGCTCTCTTAGGTAAGCTAGAAAACAACACAAAAACAGTGGGTGTAATCCTAATTAAACCCTGGATTCTGAATGATCCTTTGTCATCAAGAGGGACCAAGGACTAGCATGCAAGTCCAGATCAAAATTTCACACCTGCTGTATATTTACTTAGGGCAAGATTTTCCTCACATGTTTCTCATGCTATTAAGCCATTAAGATGAGAAGAATGTGAAAAGTGTAAATAAGGATCCAGATTTAAAATTTGCAATTGGATACTTTCAGTAACATTAGAGTATTTACTTTTCAAAATAATAAATCCTGCCTTTGCTTTTATAACAAATGGAAAATGAAGGTATTCAGAACCTCACAGGAAGATCAAGGGATGGGATGTGGTCCTGGTTGACAGCAGAACTGAAAATATACTCTGTTAAAGGAATACAATGGAAATATTTTCTGCATAACACCTTCAGCTGTGACCTTGAGAAGCAATAACCTTCTGAATTCAAAGACCATTCTTTCTCAATGAAAAACCTGGAGACAGTTATGTTAAACTACAGAAGAGCACAAATATAAGAACTAATATCAGTATGGGTGCTCTGAGAGAAAGGTTGAGTCTTTTCTTCATAGGAGGTGAAGACACTGTCAAAATAAACACATTAATTAGTGCTTTGTTGTGGGGCTTATGGAGCAGGTTGGGTGGCAGATGTCAGAAACACATGGGCATCTCCCACGTGTGGGAGAACAAATATTAAAAAAAAACCCTAACAATTGAGGGTCATAACCTGACAGATAATCAAGAAATTGAAATGTCTGAAGAATGTCAGAACTTTAAGGCCAGATGGCATTCTACATGCTGGAAAAATATGTCATTCAGAGACATGGGGGAAAGAGTAGTGCCCTGCCTTTAGTATCCTGCAGATTTATAATGGCAGCACCTGTGTATGCAAGTGTATGCTATGTATCCATTTCATCATTTATGACTTCTGAGTGCATAACAAATTTACTTTGCTTTTATTTTTGTTTCCAGCCAAAAAAACTTACATTATTTGGAATTCTTTAGGTTGCCTTTTTCCCTCAGCATTTCACAACTTTGTTGCCCTTCTCTTTTGTCCTGACTGCCACTTCGCCATTGAACGGCAAATGAATCTACTTACTGCATCTTTATTTCTTCGTTGGTACAGAAAGTGAACAAAATTGATCCTAACACTTACCATTATCCCCGTCCTCAAGCCACAGCCCTCCATGGTAAATTGTACCCATTCAGAATGTCTATCATGGTAGGCAGACTAATTTGGTCTTAAGCATTCAAATAATTTCCTAAACCATTTGTCTAATGAACAACACCTTTGCATGTTCCAGTAAAAAGCCTGGTCTCTTTGGAGCAGGTTTGCAGGACATAAAAGTTGCAATTGTAACATTAAAATAAAAATGGAATAAACCAAATGAAGTTCCTTGTGTACCATGCAGCGTGTTCAGAGTTGAATGCATCTGAGATATAGGATAAGGAGTTTGTAGCTGCTCTTTCATTATAGGATCAGAAACACATACTGTGTTAGCCAGTGCTGGTAAGGAAGTTACGGTCTCTTTTGCCCATGCTTGACAAATTCACTCCTGGTTGTACATGTTCGAATTTTGAGTTGGAGAAGAGAGACAGAATCCAGGATTTTCAGCACAGAGCACTTTCAGGTGTCCACTGAAAAAGTTGCAATGTTATCTCCATACAGCTGGCCCACCTGCAAAATAGACATAATAATGTTAGGCATAGCTGGTGAAGGAATTTTGGTGGTTTTTTTTCAGTAAGGAGTTGAAGACAGGATGTCCTGCCAGAAGAATGCTATCTGTGGAGTGATTGGATGAGTGATTGTGATACAATAGCAGGCACAAGGTCTTTTTTTTCACTTGCCTCTATTTCTTCTACAACCAAAGCCATTTTTGTTACTACAGTATTGTGCAGACTTCTGAAACCAGCCAGGGAGGTAGTGTGGGTCCTCAGCTTGAAAGGTAAAGGCCCTTACTACATTCTCCTTCAGAGGCCAGTGTGGAAGGAGCAGGAGCCAGCACCAAGAGGTTATGGGAAGCACATCCCAACAGAGTGTGGTGCCTGCCAGCAGCCTCTGGCTCAGCTCAGATGCTGCAGCCACAGATACATCTCTACAAAGACATCTTCAGTTATAACAGAACTGCAGCAGGGTCTGTTACTCAGCCAGCTCTGTTTAAAGAGGATGGACCCACTGCTAAAGCCAGTCTGATCATGTAAACTTGGGCCTAGTGCCTCAAAAGTATTAGTTTAGATGTCTAATTCTTGTTGTAGCTAGGTGCTCACCACCTTTGAGGAGTTACTTCTCCAACCAAGATCATTTGATAAAGAAAGTGCCATATCATCAGAAAACTAATTTAATGGTTATTTTTTCATGCACCTCTGTTATCTGCACAGGATTCCTGAATGACAGGAAATTACTATCTCTGCTCAGAAATGTGGTGCTAGGACATATAGTAGGTTATATGCCTAAATTCACACAAGGAACCTGTGTCTGAGCTAGGGTTTAGAGCCGGGTCTCCCATGTCCCATCCCAGTGCATTGGTTTAGATATTTTACACAGAAAAGTCAGGTTCTTTGTGTTACATGTCTGACTTCAGGGAGTAAAGGGATGCAAAAGAAATCCTTTTTTAACACCTGCCTGTGACAGCTTTCCATTAGAAACTACAAAGACCTCTCTCACATCACAGAGGCAGGGATGAGAACACAGCTTTAAACCTTCAGGAGCTTCGAAATATGATCAAGAACATTAGAAAGAGGTAATTGCTCATGGAGCCATTCATGTTGAGACTCACTAAGCAGATGCAAGCCTGTCAGTGGCTGCTGGCAGTTCCAGACTATATCCTGCATCAGCCCCCGTGCCCCACAGGCAGTTTGCCCTTGCCTGGGGAGGTGCTTGAGGCTGCAAGAGGTCTGGAGCTCCTGGTTCAACACCTACCCCATAAGGAAAGACCAATGGCTTCCAGGTACTCCCCTCTTCTTCATATTCTCTTTCTCTATATTTACAGCCTCACCTTGTCAGGATATCAGATTTCAAGAAGCTATGAACTAGCTCAAAGATTTTTTTAAGAGGTAGCTATGCATGCTAACAGTTTAACATGTAAGGATGTGACTAAAAGAGAGCCACAAGGATTAGTGTGAGGATCAATTTTCTTCACTTTATATATCAATGACCTGGAAGAAAGAAAATGCAGTAAGTGGATTACATTTGCTGATCATATAAAGTGAAGGGGCAGTCAAAACAAAGAAGGAGGGCAACAAAAATCAGAATATACAGCTTAGGAGCAGGAGACAGATAAGTAGCTTATAAGTTTCAAAGTGTGTAAGGTAATGAATCTGGGAACAAAAAACATGAATAGAGAATATCCACTCAATAGCGACATATTACAAGATATTACAGAAGCATAGTATATTGGGTTAGAAGCACATAAGCTCTAACATCATAAGCAAAAGTGATGAAGAGCAGCAGGAGACTGGAAAAAATCTCTAAACTGTAAGATAGAGAAAGGTAACTGTAAAGTAAGAAAAAAATTATTCAAATCCTGTAAATGAGGCTGGGTTTATGACAAAATATTGCATATTTCTAACCAGCTATGAAAAATATGTTGTTGAAAAAAAAATGGTAGAATAGACCTCTGCCAGAAACCGGCAGCTGTTAAAATATCTTGATTATCCAGGGACTGGAGATGAAATCCAGGTTTGTATGGCTGAGGATAGAAGATTAAAAGGAGGCCCTTGCTGCGGTACATGAAATCCTGAGGGGAAAAGACAGAAGCAATTTGAGGTTGTTGGAGCTCGTGACACCACCAAGGGCAGAGGGGCATGGATGTCGGCAGAGGGCAGGCACCAGCACGGCCAAGCGGGACTTCTCTACATGGAGAATGAACCACCTAACACACCAAGGGCAATGGCAGGGACAAGAAGCATAGACAACTTTAAAATTGTTTGACATGTATTTACAAGATAGAACCATTGTGGAGTTTGCCTCTAACCCCTGAAGGGGGTCTGCCTCATGGTCATGCAGTTCCTCTCCCCCACGATTGTCTTCACACCTTTTGGGCCTTACTGGAAGCCTACAGAGATCAATAGGGATCTTTGTGTCAACTGCAGCAAGGGATGGATTGGATCCCATGTGGAATGGGCTCACCCTCTGCAGATGCCTGAGAACAGCCCAGACCAAGCCTGCCCCTTTTTCTTTCACTACCTGTTTGCTGGCATTTCTCTGGTCTCTCAGTCCACTCTGCATAACTGCTGTCTCTCAATAGGGCCTTCTGGGCCACCTCTGACATGGATCACGCTTGGGGAACTCCTAAAGTCTGGTGCCAACTGCCTCCAAAGCTGCTGCTCCATTGATGCCATGCCATTTGATTTGCTGGCTCAGGGTAAGGCAGGCTAGGAGAGTAAATGCATGCACATTCCCTCACTTACTGCTTCTAAAGAGAATGAACCTGCTACACAGATTTCACTATTTTTTTGGTCCTAGCAGAATTTTCTGAGTCCACGGTGTCTGAGTGGGTTGGAAATTTCCATAGTGCTTTCCTCTCAGCCTTGAAATAACTGTTAACTGAACTGTGAAAAGCAAACCATTGACCACATTTGTCAGAACAGATTCACACTAACAATATTCAACCTTGCACTATCACCCTGTGCTTCTTCTTTGCATTGAAATATTTCGTATTCAAATACTTTTGCTGGTACTCCACAATCAGTTTTGCTTTCCCAAGTCTTGACAATAATTCCAAGCCAACAGATCCATCCTGCAGTACAAATACCCACCCAGTGAAATAAAGCCTTCCCATGGGCTTGCAGGAAGGTCTCGGAAGCCCAGGGCAATGCAGAAGAAAGCAGGTGGGGTGTCTCTGTCCTTAGCAAAGCTCAGGTACAGACGCATCTTGTTCCCTTCCAGCATCTTCTGAGTCAGTCTGAATGCTTCATGAACCTGGGAGACACAAACAGAATTTGATTAGTTATAATACTAAAAATAAATGGAATAATTTGAATTGTGTGACTTTCCCTATGACAGATAAAGCCAGAAACAGCAAATTCCTTAGTGGATGTACATGATTAATGTATGATGAATTTATAATATTTTTGCTTTTAACAGACATTCAGAAGAAGTTGGGACCTACTCTACTGTCACTCTTTCTAAATAAAATTCTACTTTTACTTTGTTTTAGCAAACTTCTTAATAAGTCAGAAAAGATCACAGAAATAGATACATTTGGGAGAAGATTTTACGTTATTATGGGGTCTTTGTTCCAAGCAATTTCTGCATCTTAGGGGTCAAGGTGAGATTCCCATAATGCACCTGCTAGTAAGCAGGTATTAAAAGAAAGTCTTTCTAGGCATTTATCTTCGAGACATCAGACTGTAAGATGAAAAGATGACCTAGGAATTTGCTGACCATCACAGACAATGGCTTGCTATGATTAAAGCTATGTATGTTACCTGGACAAAACTACATCAAAGTGCTAATTAGAGAACATGTACTCCTGACTGGTTGCCTCTGAGGCTAATATGCTTTCATTTGTATTAAAAACCCTAGCTGATGGAGAAAATCAGCATGAGCTAGAAAGATATATCTATATAACGGACAGTATTACTACACTCTACCATCTTTTCTGTGACATATTCTTTTTATGCAGAGAAACAAAATTTGTGTTTATGTCACAGTACCAAGACATCCAATTAAAGAGCCTTATCCTACAAAATCATCTGCTTGGAAGTAAAAATGGCAGAAAATTGGTCTGTTTCATTTATTCCTGATGATAAGTACTTAACCACCAGTTTTCAGGAGCTCCTAATCCTATAATATTCCCAAAAGGCTTGCTGTAATTGGGATAGACCATGCTTATATGAAGAATAAGGGAAAAACATCACCCACATGCTGTACATGAATATAGGTGCTTTTAAAAAAATTGCCTAATTTACCAAGGCAAACAGTTCATAGGTAGCAGATCAAGCAGTACATAGAAAAAATATATATATTAATAATAAAGCAGTCAAGACGCAGCATGCGTTCTGTGCTAGAGATGCTGTCTCATTTGCAGCACCATGTGCTGTGAATGCCCCTCTGATTGTGAAGGGTCTGTCAGTAACAAAGCAGTGCCTCTTCTTGGAAGGCTATTGCTTTCTTCTCCAAAACTGGCACATAATGAACAGTGGTACAACAAATCAAGTCATACTGAAGTAGGGGGGACATTATTCAACTTCAAGAAAACAGTATCTAGCTACTCTTCCACTGAGTCAAAAAAACTGCATACACTTAAATGTGAAAGAAACCAGACCTATCTCTCCAAATCAGATTGATTTTGATACTCTTTTATCTAAGAAACAACAGAACCCATTGTTTCTGAGTTGGGCATGGACCATTTGGAGGCCATATGGACATCCAGATTTTATTGCATGTGCAAAAAATATTTTACAGTAACAAGTCTACACTCTCGATGCTTCTTCATGGGGTGAAGGTGAGGCTGCATAGAGATCAAGAAGGTTTTTCTTTAAAGAAGAAAACAAAACAGTAGAACTAATGCTAAGAGTATTACATTTAGTGTTCCACTATATCTGGTATAAAAGTAGGCAAGAGTAGGTCTTGACAAAGGTCTATTAAAGTCATTGCAAAGGTGCCAACCCTCCTGAAACTTAGCAGCTTTCATTTATTGTTTACTTGAAGAAGTAATTATGGTTCTCACTTCTTGCCTAATGCCTCCTAACCATCACTTTATTCTTGAAAATTGTGCAGTACTGTAATAGTTGGAAGGTTAAGTAAATGTGTAAAAAGGTTTATCAGGAATGCCCCAGTAAAAATCTAAGGGGGGGAAATATTCTCTCTCAGACTATGAAGGCTTATGCCCTTTTTTTCTGAAGAGAATTAGAATAGAATAATTTGTTTCATAGCATCCAGACAATGACAGGCAATGAAAATACATAATTCAACCCAAGTGCTCTGAATGTGAAAAGCCAATCTTCTGGCCAAACAATGCTCTGTCAATATGAGCTCCTGGTTTTCCTTTGGATGCTTCTGTTGGAGAGTAGAATTTCTTTCATCCTTTACACAAAATAGTTTCAATCTGCATTTGAGAAAACTAGAGGCAGCGTTCTCTGCTATTTGGTTATTTTATTCTCCTTACTCATGTACTGCTTCCATTGCAGAGGTGTTAGTTGAAGTCATGGGTCAGTGAACAGCCCTGGAGTGCCCAGCCCTGGGGGCATGCACACATATCTCCCAGAGGTGCCAGGACTGAGGGGAGTGTGGGGCAGACAATGGTTCTTCTTTTGTCAATAAAAGCTCGACTAGATTGGAGCAGTACTGGCCTGGCTAAGCAAGGAAATATAGCTGAGGAAGGGCTTAGTACTTGGCCCATCATTTATCTAAGGGAAATCTCATCACAATCAGAAATGCATCATTTCCACTGCAGGTTTATCAGAAATCTTTGGGTTTTCTATTATGGGTGATTCCCTACTTTCAGTGACAAAGCAAATGGAGACTTTAAATTCACAAGCTCCTGACTCAGCATCAATAACTGAGCCCTTAAATCAGTTCCTTCTTTCTGAATGGCATTTTGTTCACAACTAGAGCCTGTTGCGTGAAGACCATTTTGCTTTAAAAAGCTAGGCTGTTCTGTACTAAAATTCTCTCAATATAAACATGCTTTTCAAACTTCTTATTGGCTTTGTCAGTGTGTAAAATCCCATTTTTTCCACATATTCACAATAATTCAAACTCAGGTGTCAATCATTTTTTCATTCCCAGGAAACAATTTTGTAATACATTTCATTCCTGTCACGGCACAAAGTGAACTATTTGAAAAGGATAAATAACACTTAAAGAAATATATTTTGCCCTGCTTCTGCAGTACTGCTTTAAAAATTCTATTTCTTATTGTATTTTCTCCTACAAACCTGGCTTTGTGATGCTGCTGTTTGCATGCAGAAGCTATTTAAGTGGAACATTACACCTCGCTTGTTCAGAGCTTATAATGAAGAAGAATGTGCAAAAGCATTACCTTGCAAAAACAGATAAGTAAGCATACTGCCTGACAAATGATGTCACCCATGCTTGGCAGACAAAAAAATAAATGACTGCATAAGCCTCGCACAAGAGTCTGCAATCCACAGAGCATGAAATGTCTTGGGGACTAAGAGGCTGAATTCGGCATTTCTTCATATGTCTTACTAATTTTCTGTTTCTTTTTGCTAGGCTGCAGAATCTGCAGTGTATTGCAAAACACTAGCTGCAAGGCCCCTTAAATGGATCTGGGATCAATCCCTTATGAGATACTATCTCATTAAGACTGACCCAAACCCCAGCCTGCTCAGTGATATTTAGATTACCACATTAAGTTGAGAGAATGCAAAGAGTCATTACACCAAGGTACTCAGCACAGAGAATGCATTGCTCCATAAGGAAAGGAGAGGGGGGAAGGCTTTTTTAGCTTAACTGCTCTCATAAACAACCAGAGGTAAGAAAACCTCAATTAAAACTATTAAGCTACTCTTACCTAATATCTATCTGATGCTAGTTCTCTGTGTTACTCATGGCATCTGGCAATGTTTTCACTTAAAACAGGGTTGCTGCTTGTTTTTCTTGCCAGCTCTGCAGTCCATATCTGCTTTTGTTTGGGGAAAGCGAGACTATTTGGTGATGCTTCTGACAGAAAGACAATAAGCAGTTTCTATGCATCCCATGTATGTGAGCTCACTTCTCTGCTGGATAATGGCACTGTGCTGCAGAAGGGGAAGGCGGCACTGTGGCTGTGCCTTGCAGTCCCTCCAGAACTGCTGAAGCCCGGGCACAGGCTGCCCTCTGTTCCACACCAAACCTCCAGAAAGGTTGCACAGTGTCATTTTCTACCAGCCAAAAGTACCGGCTCCTCTGGCTTTGTCTTCTGCTGGTCTGACATGTCCCCTGTGTCCCAGTGGGGAAAAAGTGGCTTAAAGAACAAAAGGGGAAATTTCAACCCAAATTCTCATTTAAAGGAGAAGCTAACTCGCAGCACTAATATACTTCTTTGCAGAGCTCAAAGTGGGGGCAGAGTTGTGTATGAGATACTTCACTTACAAAAAGAAGCAATTTAGTCTTCTCTGTTAACAGACAATTATTCTGAGTAAGGGGCAAACCATAGCTACAGCTCTAGAGCTCAATCCCTACCCAACCATACAGGAGCAGCAAAGAGAAGCTCATGTATTGTAAGTATGATGCAGAACAATGGATTTGACCAAATATTTCTCAAATACCATCTAAGCACAACAATAAGTTCTCCCTTCACATGCCTGTCTGAGCAAGAGATGTGACTGCCCCGGAGTGAGAAGAGATAACAGAAAGGGTAGAAAATAAATTAATCCAGCTCCAACAAAGACAAAGTAAACAGAGCAGAGCTTGAAAAGAAGAGTATTTTGCTTTGTAAATTCAAATCAGAGGAGCAAATTTTTTCTGCTTTCAAGAGCACCACAACACCACTCGTCTCCCACAGCAGGCTGAAAATCAGTATGAAGGGAGGAAGTGAGGACCAAAACTAAAACAAAAGCCTGTAGTATCCCAGGGCTCAGGAGAGAGAAATTTGCCTTTAATTATGAAGTTACTAGTATAACTTTTATAATAAAAATGTTGCTCTGTAAAAAATGGCTAGTTTTCTATGCCATTATTTCCCAGATTTGTCCTTCCAACGTTAACTACATTCCCTGATAAAACTGGAAGATCCAGGTTTTTTGTGGACTATTTTTCATGTGTATTGAAACTAGGATATACAATATAGTTATTTACACTATAAAATATTTGTCTGCTTTAAAGTATGCCTCTACTAGTAGCAACTTTCAGTGACTATAGTTAATAAGTAAACAAATACATAAATATGCAAAAATGGGAATGTTTTCTTCTTTTGCTACTTGAATTTTAGTTAACAAGCCTCAAGACAAAAAATAATCCAGTGTAGTATTGTGTTTTGAGGGTTTCCTTTCCTAATGATTTTCAGAGAGTTTTCTTGCAGATACATGATGGAGATAATATCCTAACATTCTCCTGTGCTGTAGCAGGTCATAGCATGTGTCCCTGAACTGCTTGTAGGAATATCAAATATTGTAAGGAAAAAAAAGGACAGGGTTCTGCCATTATAACTTCCAGTGATATACCTATGGGAAAGACTGGGGAATATTAGTTGTACTTAGTGGAACAATTCAGTTAATCACCAATGTGCTGAAAAAAATTCATCTTTCTGAAATCATATGAAATTCTTGAAATATTTTCCTTATGGGTCAGCATCACTCACTGTGTGATTTGCATCAATATTTCTTTGCTGCATATTTATGAGCAATATGTTGCTAATATTCAATAGTCAACATTTTTTTCCTAGAAATATTATGTGCTATTTGCTTAAAAGCAAAATTTAAAGGATTGTTTGGATGAAATCACCTTCTAGGAACTTATTTCTACACACCTTTTGAAAAATAAGCAACATATTTCAGCACAAATAATGTTAATGAACTCATAAAGGTGGGTATAAACGTTAATATCTGCACATACATATAACACTAAAATATTCAAAACTCAAAATCTATCCCCTCAACTGTTGAAAAATATCTATACTTTTGCCTACATCACCAAGCAGGACATCTTCCTGTATGCAAGAGTGTTTTTCACCAGTAGAAGAGCTTTCCAATACAACAGGCTGGGTCCTGGGGAAATTTTCCTTCATTTGATCCAATTTTCCCCACAAGTGTATGAGTGAGATAACTTGACTTAACACTGTCATTTCAGTGCCAGCCTCTTCAGCAGCAGTTACTGAAGGGGGGGGAGGAATAAAAGAATGAATTCCCTGGGTGCTTTTGTTAGTTCTTCATTATTTTCTCTTTGAAAATTATTCTTCCGTACTTCATCTTGAGCTGCTTTTTTTCAAGCTGAATAGCCCTATTGCTTCTGCTGAATACATGGACATGACCACCCACACTTAGAAAAACCTTCTCTCTTGCTGAGTTTCTCTGAAATGGTAGGCAGCAGGGCTCATGCAGCAATAAAATTTCATGATCACAGGGGAAGGAAATAGTGCAAGGTTAGGAATCCTCCTGCTGTTTCCATATGATTTCCTAATTTCAAAATAGGTTGAGAAATAATAGGGGGGAAATATATTGTGAGAGTTTCCTCTGTGCTCTTCTGCGATTTCCCACCTAGCCTGTTGTGTGTGTGAGGAACTCTATTAAAACTGCTACCCCAAAAGCAGCAGTTTGGCAGTCAGTCTAAGAAACAGGAAAACTTTATTCTCCAGTATTTGAAAAGGAATATTTCCTCCTGGACTAAGGAAGTGGAATCATAGAGGTTACGTACTATGGCTTTTGGGTTTTGTTTGGGTTTTTTTCCTGCCCCCCAACAGGAATGAGATCTTGATTTTGAGCACGTGAAAGAGATTGCAGTTGTTTACACCTAGCACTCAGTTTGCTCCTATATTAAGGTGAGATCCAGTTGTGATGATTTTGAAACCTGTCCACATGGATGGTCAGAACAACCCTGGCAGTCTGTGAATTGGGATATGGACACTTAGAGTTTCATCACTAAGAACAACTACTGGGTACCACCATTCAAAGGCGGAATAAGACATTTTGAGGCTGCAGCAGTTCATTTAAATCTTATACTTCTTTCCTTTCCCAGAAGGCTTTTTCTATAAAGGGTCAACCTGGCTGTTGACACCTCAGCCTAAAAGACTGTATTTTCAATTAGAGTTTCATGTAGAGTGGTAATTTTAGAGATACCAAATGAAAGCTCAGCAGAGTTTGTTGTACACCACAGATACCATGTTGGTGGCAATGATACCTATAAAAATAATGATCTTACATGTTATTTTTTTTAAAAGTACCTAAAATAAAAAGTGTTGTAAAACTTATTGATTATGAAAACCAGAGCAAGCCTAGATTTACTCCTCCACTCAGAGGACTGCCAGCTTTATACTGCTTTATGAGCAACCACAGCAAAATCAACCAAGTACTAAATTCCCAGGTCTGTCATAGGCACATTTGAAATTTCTCTATTGCAATGTACCACTTTCCACACCTCAGTACAGTAAGCTCTCTCAAGTCATCTCACCAGCCACAAATCACTTTTTGGTTGTTTTTAATTTTTTTTTTTTTTTTTTTTTCTTCCAAACTGTCTATTAGCATTTTTTGAACATGAATATTTTGTGGTTTCCTTTTCCTTTCTGCATTTCTAATTGTTTAAAGAATATCCTGCTGAAGGAAGTGAATGAAAATTGACATCATACTGTGTCAAAGGATTAAGCATTCTAGAATTTTTATTTCAAAATATAGTGGATGATTGTCCCTTTAGACAGTGGATTTTTACTGTGTTACCGCCTAATGAGAGCACATGTGGTCTTCAGAGCTGAAGTCACAGAGGGGCACTGCTTTTAAATCCCATGAATTGTCTGTTAGACTTGTTATTTGCTTTTCCCTCTCCCTCCCCAGAGTTTTACAGCCTTTGAACACCTCAGAAGAAGTGCTAATGCTTTACTTCACGGAAAATGTCCTAGATACAAACTGGCTTGCTACAACAACAGCCAGAGTCCCTTTGCTCCCTGGTACCCACCTTGCTTCGCTATTTATTTTAAGCATGTTATGAGAGTGGAGAGGCACTGAAAGGTCAGGGTAATGGTGAAAATATGTACTTAAAGGGGTCACAACTGCTGGGATGTGGAGCTCAGCCACACCAGGGCCCCACTGCCACCTCTCCCAGTATTCTGATTTCTCACTCTGGGTAGGTTGGACTCTCCCACTGTACATTTGCACAGGCCAAATCCCATTGTGGGACTGTTGCTCAGCAACAGCAGTGAGAACAATTTGGTTTTGGACCATTTGGAAGATGATTACATTTGCAGCATGTTTTTTCCCCCCTCTGGTACCTATTTCTGGATATTGTAAATATTCATCTGAGTTTTGCATATACAGTAGTTTCCCCTCTAGGTAAAAACATACCATCCAAATGAACTTTTAAGAGTACTTTACTGTGATGCATGCCTACATTTCCTCTCATTCAGTAGATATAATGTTGCACATGAAATGGCATTGCTGGGCTTCTGGGGGTTTGGGTTTGTTTTGTTTTGTTTTGTCTATGTAAGAAGAATTTCAGCTGGAGCAGGGCTAGGCTCTTTATGACAGTGCTGCTTCATCGCTTTGTTTGAGGCACATAAAACAAGTGAAGGATTTAAATAGTTGTGAACACCTGAATGACTTTAAAGCATTCTAGTAAAAGATAGGTTTAGATCTCCAGATTTCCAATTTCCTTCGTAATTGTTTCTTTATCTACACATCTTTCAGCATCCCATTAGAAAAACATTCCCATGCTCTCAACTTGAAAGAATTTGTCTAAGGACTATAATGCAATATTTAAATCTTTGTCATAGATTTCTCTGTGCATCCACTCACAGTAGTAATTTATTCTGAATCTTCCCGTTTTCTTCCCACTAACATACAGAAAACACAGTTTCAAGGACAACTTTCCAAGCCTGCTGTTCTGATCTGCCACCCTTTGGCAGGGCCCTACCCCACTGCTGGAGAGGTTGCTTTGTCTTTAGGTACTTCCTTCATGCCCTGCAGACCAGCATACAGACATCCACCCATCCATGCCACATGCAGTTCTGGATATCACTTTTACAAGCATCATGTGCAACCTTCCCCGTATTTCTCTCCCTCAGACATGGTGGAATACAGAAAGGGAGAGAAAAGACACAGAGAAAAAAAGAATTCAAAAATCAAATCTTACCTGCTAAAATCTAATATGGATGTGTGCGTATGTTTGTGTTCAGTGACACTGGGTCCAATCCACTGAGGCACATTGACATGTTATGATTTAAATATTTAAGATCAGCACTCCATTACTGTAGTTTTAGCAAGTTATGTGCTTGTGTACCATACCAACTTGGTCAAGTGTAGTTTGTTGTCTGTGATATAGATATATGACAGAAATCAGGCATTATGAGGAAAAATTTCTTCCCTGAAAGGGTTGTTAACCCCTGGAACAGGGTGCCCAGGAAAGTGGTGGAGTCCTCATCTCTGGAGGGATTTAAAAACCGTGTAGATATGATACTGGGGAACATGGTTTAGTAGTGACCTGGCAGTGCTGGGTTAACAGTTGGACTCGATGATCTTAAAGGTCTCCTCCAACTAAAACAATTTTATGATTCTGTGATTTTACCTTGTTACACCTTTCCTCTCTCAGCTTATTTCTGCTCTTGACACACCTCCACACCACTCTTGGCTACCAGCTTGCAGGGAGAGGAAAAGGAAGAAGGTGGTGGCAAACCTGTCATTTGTCTCAGCTTTTCAAGAGCACTTTGTTCTGCCTTAGAGGTGTCCTCATGTCCAGGCTCCCTCTGGAGTGGCAGATCTGGTGGTTGGGCACAGGGATTGGCAGACCTGCTGACTCCCAACTGCCTGCCACCAGCGCGAGAACCCGTGCCACATTGGAGACTCGAGCTAACCTCTCTCCATGGCACAGCATGGATCCTCACTCATGCAGCCATACCCTGAAACCTCTAACAGGGACCTGCACTGCACAGAAGAAACCTTTTATACATTGCAGCCTGTGTGACATGCCTATGCAATGCGGGAAGGAGGCAGGCAGATAATACACACACACACAAAGTCAAACAGCAGTAATATAAGCTCTGCTTCAGACTCGCCTTTATGAACATTCAGTAACAAAAGCAATTTCTCCTTCCTAATTAGCTGTATTAGAGCAAATACTAATACAAGGTTGACCTAAATACTAAATTGTATTTTTTCTCACTTTCCTTGGTGCAAGCTGTATTTAGTCTATGAGTGCACATTTTCATTTATTAAACATTTTTCTTTTTAAAATGCAGGCTAAATGTTAATCAATGAGGTAATATTCATAAAAATTACTAGGTATTGATATTCAGTTCAAACCAGATATTTCCTCATTATTTTGAAGGAACGAATTACCAACTCCTGCTGCAGCAAACTCCTTGATACAACATATATTTATCCAGGCCCCATGGGGGTCATTACAATGAGATTCACCTCTCTATGTGTGCGTGTATATATTTAAAAATAACCCTTCAAACCTGTCCTTTGGTCTTTCAGCGGGGAACATATCAAACAGTAACAACAAATCTCATATACACATCAATATCATGCTAACATAGTTGAGTTTCAGTGAACCCTATACCAAATTAACTTTCACAGGGCAATTACAAAATCTTATAATCATGCAAATTAGTAGTAAGCAGCTTACATCTTCCAATTAAATTGCCACCTGCTATTCCAAGATCCATGTTAGCCATAGTAAACTTTTCCTCTTTTCGTTTTAAAGAGAGACTCTTTATGCAGAGAGTCATCAATGCGTGGATTAACCTTCCCAGGGACAGGGGATTCAACTCAGAGTGCTCATAGGCAGGTTATATCAGCAAAAGAAAGACAACCATATATCACAGTGAGAAGAGAAAAGGGCATCAAAGCCTTAGTTATTATCAAATGTGAGTGTTCCAGTGCACTCCCGACCTCAGGAGTGACTGCAGCATAAGTCCATACCCTGGCAAGACCCAGGTATCATCTGCACCCTTCCTCCTTCCTTCTCCCTCCCTTTCCCTCCCCACATGTAATAGAAAAGTTGTTGCTACCGAGGCCAGGTTTGGCCTCTGACTCCTGGAGTTCCCACAGTGTTCCCCCAGCACAGCGACCCTCTCTCTGCTTTGTCCACAACACCCCTGACATCCTGTACAGTCTTCCTTACAGAATTAACACATGGCACATTCCAAAGCTTTCTCCCAGCTCCCTGCAAGGTAAGCAGTAGGATGAAGTGACCAGTGGATGTAATTCATTTTAAGGTAAGGTGGAAAGGTGAGGCCACTTAATGGATTTACAAAAAAAAAACAACCCAGGGTTTTCAGAGTCAAACTTCTAAGTTTAACACAGAAAAAGTGTCATTTTTTCTTACTTATGAAGCATAGATTTTGTACAAAAGGAGAGATTTTTCTTGCTAAAAGCAGACAGAAGAAGAATGCACTTCTTGGGCTCCTAAAACAGCCAAGATGACAAAGCATGCTGTGGCCTACAGAATTAACTAAATGGATTTACATCAAACGTTTTGACATATGGTTTTGACAGAAAGCTGTGTTTGCACAGGGGACTGCAACTTCTTAAATTTTTTATGAGTCATTAGTAATTTGTAGCTAGCAGCCCAGGTTCTTCTAAGGGGCAGCTTTTCAGACCAACTTGGCAGATCTACCCAGGTACTGAGCAGTCCCTGGGCCAGACTCCAATCTTGTGTGTGTTGCCCTCATGGTAGTGCAAGTTTGATGGCTTTTCTGGAGCGACTCCTTACTTATTCAGCCCAGTATAACAGTTCTTTCCTGATATGTAGCTCATAAAGTTGTTTGTAACTAAAAGGAATTGGGGTTTTCTTTTGTTATTTTAAGTGAAAACTAAACTTCTGAAGAGAAAAAAAAAACAGCTACTGAGCTGTAAAAATGAACTCTTATTACTTCTGCCACCAGCCTCACTGCAGCTGTTCATAACCACAGCCATACAGCATAACTTCAGCACAAAACCCAAGTATAAGCCTGCAAAAGATAACAGAAACCATGTCTTCATTTATAGTAGGAACTCCACTGTCTTCTTTCTTCTGAGACATGACAAATGCAGTAACATCAGAGGATATGTGGATTACTTTTTGTCTTTGGATGCATCAATGTTTTAAAACTGACTATTTTAAAGCATTTCATTCTCAAGGATTTGCCAATGGAGTTCCAGCATGACAGAGATTTTGATTCATGGCTGAAAACAGGATTTTTTGTTGTTGTTGTTATACAGCTAGTTTTGACTGAAGATCAGAATACCAAATGACTATAGAAATTCCTATCTTGCCTTACAGCCCGACATTTCTATGGATAAGCCAATATATTTGCAATCAGGAGCAGTTGTAGGCTGTTTACAAGCAGTGTATGAAAGCACCTTTTTCATACACGGAAAAGAGGAGAGAAAAAAACCCATATGATTCTTGTGTCAGATAGATGTGAAAGATTACACAGCTGCAGTGTCTTGAGGTTACAAAACTGCCAGTTTAACAAGCAAGATAAGTAGCAATGCTGATGTATTTATAGGAGTTTAGACATTTATATTGCTTTTTAAAAGAAATGTAATGAACAAATCCATAAATAGTATGGGGATCATAGGTTCATTGCCGCCCTAGTGTAATGGAAGCTTAAAATATAAAAACATGACAATAAGAACCTTCTGCCATAATCTCATTGGCAATAAGCTTTTTGGGGCAAGGACTGCCTTTTTGGTGTGTGCGCGTGGACAGAGGCTCGCACAAGGCAGCAGTCATCTGGCCGGGACTTTGAGCTGCCATTGTAATGTAAATATTAGAAAATAATGACGAGAGATCTGAAAGCTACAGCAGCCAGTGACAGGAAACAGATCATTATCTTGAACAACAAAAATATGTTCAATTAATATTTGTTTAATAGTTGGTGCCTAATCTGAAGATCTTGTATGTATTTCAATAGATTTTGGAGCAGGTCCTTGGACATGGCAGATGGCAAATGTGCTGGATAAAGCTCAAGTCTATAAGCTGCTCCACAGAAAAAAAACAGGAAAGCACAAGGATCTACTGGCTCACTAGACTTTAAGGTTGTGGCAATTTCCTCTGTCTGCTTTACCATTGATTGGCAAAACCAAAAAGATGTAAAATTTGCTACCAAAAAATCCTTTTACTGTCCCCAGTCATATGTAAATAGCAAACATTTTAATTTTGTAGTGTTGTCATAGGTTACCAAGTGAAGTAACTTTACCTTTTCATACAGGCCAAAATGGCTTTGCATCATTTCTGTGATAAGGGGAGAGCTGAGATAACTCTGAACCATCATCACTGAATTCCCACCCCTCTCCATGTCATGCACTGCTGGTCAAGGGTAAAGCTGTTGACTTTCCTCCTTGGCCAGCCTGGCCCTTTAACACATAAGTGAAAAATGTATTAGGGGTTAAAAGTAATTTCCCTGCCAAAACCACTTTTCTGATTGGGGACTTCCTTTTGAAATTTTGGCTCCAAAGGGAAAGTAGAAGAGGGTATGCTAAATACTTTACTACTTAATTTTTAATGTGTCAGGGTGATGCTCTCCAAAGTAAATACTGGAGAGGTTCTTGAGCTATATGTGCATTGGTCTGTAGCTGTAGGCTGGCACTCAGCCACAGTTGGGTGGTGTTTGGTTCTGGTTTCCTAGCCAACCTCTCATGAGTAAGTGTTAAAATGTGGGGTAAAAGAGTGATGAGGGAGAAGTGATGAGGGAGAAGCTGGGATTACCTCTCTGACACAAATTGCGGTGCTAAGGTCAAGGCAAACATTAGAAGGGAAAGCTGATCAGAAAAAAAGCTGATGCTCTTTGTCTAAAGCCACTGCTCCTCAGACATCACCTCCTCATGATGGAAGCTCTTATTTTTCTCTTTGGAGTCCTTTGATTTCCTACAAAGTCAAGGAAAGACACTTTTCCCACATCTCTTGCCTAATACATCTTGCACAACTATGTGAGGCTCTTGCTCAGTGTTGCCACCTCTCTGTCACTGCCATCTCTGAACACAAGCCCAGGATCCCCAAGATGCCACTGTTGTTACATCTGCATGAGACTTTCAGATTACTGTACATCAGTGCACATGTGTTTGTTTTCAAAGTCAACAACAAATGTAACATTAAACACCCTTGACTGCTCCACTGAACAGCCTTGTCTGCTTCATGTTGCAAAACAGACCTAATTCTTATTGTAGCTGGTTTGTGATTGAACTAATGGTGCATGCAGAATCATAATTCAGCAAAGTGAATTAAATTATCAAAGAGCCCTTTACACTTAACACTTATCACTGCCTATACAAAAACCAAAACAGTGTACCTGCAGAGGGCAATTTTTTTCACACAGCTTAGAGGGAAGTGGATGGCCAGCTGTGGGCAAAGAGGAGGCAGAGGTGGCAATTCACAGAAGAGCCGAGGGGCTGGAAATATGCAAATGGAAAATCTAAACAAATCAGCAATCCTCTACAGGAGAAGCATCAGTGGATTGCAGGAATAATTTCCTCTTGCAGGTCCCACTTGTAAGGCACTAACTGTCATTCATTACTCCTACTGTTTAATAAAGTGCATGAATTATTTGCTTGGGATTATTTGCCTCTTTTGGGAGGACAGTCCTCAAGTAGTTCCAGCCTCTTTCAGGCCAAAGTAAAATGTGTCACTTAATTCTTTTCCCAATAAGAAGGGATCTCTTTCTTTCTTTCAACTCTAAAAGAGGCAGATGTAGTGCACTCCAAACCAGAGTGTACTGTCACCTGGTCCAAATACCATTGTGGCAACATAGCTCCAGTTTACCTAACTTACCAGATCACATAGCTTCACCTGACCAAGGAAACCTGTTGACTTTCAGGAACATGCAGAAGGGCATGTTGATGAGCCTTTTCTTTCTCCCCTGAGGAAGTTATTTGAAGATTGCTGCAAAGTTTTTGTTTGTTTCACTGGATAATTTTGTCTCATTTGATTAGGAAGTTATTTTCCTTACATGATGCATTTAGACTAATCTTTAGGGCCAGAACACATGCCAGAGGATGCACAGCTGACCCATCCCAAATAAGACTGAGACCAAGACAAGACCTTATCTACTACAGGCTTTGTACACCAAAGGAAAGTTTTGGCTTAGCAGAGGTTATCTCTTGCAGGCTGTCAGCTCTGGGAAGTGTCTAGTCAATCTCTCTATTTTCATAGGTTCAAAAAGTCATTGGATTTTCTCAGCAAAATAGGTAGATCTGGGTCCTGGGTAAGTACGGAAACTTAAGGTGTAAGAAAGGAAGATGCCACTCTTCCCTTCTACTTCTGCAGTGACAGAGAGGATCTCATCACTCTTACATAAAGAACAACCATAGCTCCCATCAATCACAGTTTCTTTGTTCTTGGAAGATCATTCTCTTTGTGAAATCTTAATTAACTTCATATATTCTTTGTTTCTTTTCAGCAGATTTCAGACTAGACTTGAAGCGTAATGGTTGCAGTTTCACTGCAGGAAAGCCGCTATTTGGGAATATTGCTGAAACCATGAACAAGTTACACTAACTTGGAAGGATCAGAAAGTTTGAGACTCCCAAAGCAAGATCAGTTCTAACTGTGTCCTATCTGAAAGCTGCTTGTTACCCTTGTTCTTAAAGGTCTGTATAGCTGGACATTTCACTGCCTCAGCAAACTACTGATTTCTTTCCTGTCTGTACCATCTGAGAGTGTTTCCAAATGTCTAGTCTCATTTTTCCTTGTAGTAATTCAACCTATTACTTCATGGTCAAAGCACAAGACTACATTAATTTCTTCCAGCACTAGGATTTTACATGCCTAGGTGATTGCTAATGTGTTTTCCCCTCTATTATCTCTTATTCACACTAGATATCATCTGTTCCTTCAGTCAATCCAACCAGCTGCATTTTCTAGATCTCTAATCATTCTTGGTTCCTTTCCTCTGGACTCTCTCCCTTTGCTCACTATCCTTCTCAAAGTGTCCCAGATTGGCATGTCTGCTGCTCTGTGTGGAGCAGAAAGACAGCTTCACCTGTCTTTCCAGATATACTTGCTTGTATATCCCTGCAAAGAAGAAAAACATGGGACAACAGATTGAAATTATTGATTTATGTTCACATGCTGATCCACTGTAATCTCCTGCTCTACTGAACTGCCTGGCCTACATTATGTATTTGTGCAGATGATTAGCTCTGCCTAGGTGTACTACCCAGCACTTCCATCAGACAAATAACACAAGCTCGTCAAGACTGTTTTGCATTCAAGGGCTGCCCTGCAGTAAATATTCTCGCAGTCCCTTCTGGGTTTCTATGATCTGTATAATCTCTATTCCATCATCTTTTAATGAAAATACCAAGTCAAGAACAGCCCCTGTGGAGCCCCATTTGATGCATCCTTCCATTTTTAGCCTGCCTGTGGGATTCAGGTCTGATCAGTATTTTGTTGACCCAGCGTTGACGCCTGGACAGGAGAGAACAATTTTACATAAAAATCTGACACAGACCCTATTCTTTTCTGCTTCTATTGTGTCCTATAATACAACTAATAATAAGGCAATGAAATCATTGCCTCCAGCTGTTTCCCAAAGGAATTTACCAAAAGGGTAGTGAAATGATCTCATTTAAATCCCTTTCCACACAAAGCATTGAACCGTACCAGCCAACACCAACATTGGTTCCAGTGTGGTCATTTCCTTGATGGTTCTGGACAGTTTCAGGAAGATTACAGATGGATGGAGCCCAGTTGGTTCCAGCTGGATTGGAGTGCAGATGGATCCCAAATGTCAGAAAATGGATCCTTGCAGTTGAAATACTTGTGGATACTCAAATTCCCTTGGAAAGTGACAGTTCTGGAAATAGCATTTTCAGTACCAGTAAATTAGTCCCAGAATGGCATTTCCTGACATGTCCACAATCTGGATGTGGTTAGCTTGAAAGAGATGCAGAAAAAATATTGAAGTGAAGATGTTATTGTGCATAGAGGTGCCCCATGGGAAAATATCTAAGCTTGTTCTCTCACATTTTAAAGCTCTTCCTTTTTATTTAAATAGTGTTAAGATCAATACAGGTAATGAAACTCAGAGAGGCTGCTGGCTTACATGAAAAACAGGACAGTTATTTGGATGTGTTAAAGCAAATCAGACAGACAGCTAACATAATCTACTGTGAGTATTTTATTTCCTCAATATGGAAGGGTAAGCCTACCTGGACAAAGCTGTTCACCCTCCAACTGCAGTGGTGTCACATAGCAGGAGCACTGCAAAGACTTAGTTGTCCAGCTAAAGCCCTGTGATAGCTGAAAGTGCTCAGTACTTTACAGGATTGGATGACAGCTGGTAGGAAAAATATTTGAAAGTGAAGTGTTAAGATTTTAAAGAGATAATCAAGTATGTTTTCCTAAAAAGCAAACAGAGCTCAAATGCTCTGAACAACCTGAAGCCAGCGTTATTGCCAGGACAGCCAACAACAGGCTGAGAAACCTGGTTTTCCTGGAATGCTTCTGAGCACCTACAAAATGCCCAGCAGATTCCAGCACTGACGAAAGCAGCCACAAACACAGCAGGTTCAAGCACGCCAGGATTTTTTCCATGGAGATAGAGAAGAAAGAAAACTCTGTTAAAATTCCTGCTGATTTCAAAGGAAGATCCTCAGAGACTTCTGCCAGTTAGCTCATTCTGTACTGTCCCTTTCTATAATGGAGTCAGGAACAGAGATATACATCAAATATAGACCAGCTGCTTAGAAGGGCATGCAGATACCAACACTTTAATGACTTTTATAGGTAATGCTTTATGTCAATTCCCAGTAGGGACTGTGGCCTGGAATATAATTCTGTCTGAAAGACCTCAAATTCAAGATTAGTTTTGAATGTGTGTGGGAGAGAAAACAAGAGAAATCTCCTTTATGCACTGTCCAAATTGTTTATATTTTGATTGACTGATCTGCAGAGCAGATGGCTAAATAATTTCCAAGATTCCCATAGGAGGATGAATCCTCTGTGTTTGCAGGTATGTCCATATAGATACAGTATATCTCCCTCTACCCTTGTACTTACTGTAAGATGCTTCAGTAGGCCTACAGGCTGCACACAGGGCATCTTTGTGTCCTGGCTAGCTGGCTACGGGAGCCTTCCCCAGGTCCTCTGCAAAATAAACAGACCAGTGAAATTGTTTATCACACAGAAAATAAAAATATATCAGTCTAAAAATTGATATATGTTACCTGATATAATATAAGAGCTGTGGTAATTCAAGATGTGATGCATGTTTTGCTTTAAGTTCATACAAATGTCAGTGGATATTTAACAGATTTAACTTTTTTTTTTCTTTAAACTGCATGAAGGGAATGCTTTTCTTCCTTCTCATTTTAAATATGAGCATTGAGTGACATTTCCTCTAATTTGGAAATAAAATATGGCAGTACCATTACTCAATCTGTGCATGAGAAAATGGATGCCTTACTCCTGTTACAGAGATAAAGCATGGCTGTTGGACCATCCCAGTAATAAGCTATAGAAAATATAGCCCTACTGAAGTAATTTGCTTACATATTTCTGGTCATCGTTGTTTGTTTTTTTTCCCATGACTGCTGCTGCAACACTGAAAAGGAATGAAACTGGTAAAAATCATTGCTTTCTGCCCTCACTTCCCATTTTGTGATTAGACTGGGCAAAACCTGGCATTTTTTTATAGCACCAGAACCATCTTGTTTATAAATGGGGCTCATTGCACATGAGATAATTATGCTCTTGAATTTCAGAATTTGGGAAATCCTGCATTGGATCTTACAGTCCTCCTGCAGCAGCAGTTTTCTAACCAGTACCCCATCTCATTACCCACCAAAAGCTAGACCTGCCTTACAAAAGGCATCTTAATATTTTACATTCAAGCTGCCTTATTGAGAATGCATGTTAACTCACCATTTTTATTATTAATCTATGTATTTTCCTTGCTGCTAGAAGGGATTATTTGCAGATGTTAACATATTTATTTTTCCCACAATCTTCAAGGGGCTGGCTTGAGATTTAGTATTCATTTTTGTGAATCTGAGGTTCCATGGCTAATTCCATGAATATGATTGCCACAACATGTACTCAAGTCTTAGCTGCTTTTCTTTTAATATTGTCATTAATAGAACATCTCCATCTTATAGAAGTGAAGTGTCCTCCTTAGACCTTTTGTAACTTGAACTGTATCCCATCAGAGAGCACTTCTCCACCCTTTTATGCCTCTAGAAACATGCCATCCCTGTTATAAATATCAATAGAGCTGGTAGGAAGCAACATCAAAATCTCCAAGACAACACACAAAGATACAACAAATCAAAGGCAAAATAGCGATGGTTCAATTAGACTTTTAAATAGGACATTAAAATGAGGTTTGTAGCTAAATACAATTGTCTCTCTGAATTTGGCAGGGAAATCAATAACCAAATGATGTTAAATTTGCACAGATTGTTGAATAAATGAGTAAGACTTGCTTTACATGGCAGCAAACCAGCCAAGAAAGATACATACAAAGAACTGCTAGCAGTCCACATGAGGATAAGGGTATTTTTTAAAGCTCAGTAACTGAATAGTTACTATTATCAATAGCTAGTCCTCCCAGGGAGTAGCCCTCTTATAGTCTGCACAAGTTGGGGGGTAAGGAGGGTATGGACACATGTTCCTGTGTAATAATCTAAGGTTTCTTGCTTGTTTTAAAAACAGGTGCTGCTAGCTGTATTGGTATTAGTCAAAGTTTATAGCTATATGTTCAAGACATGTGAAAGCTACATAACTCTAAATACTCATTTATCTTGTTATTTTGATATAGAAGCTTTCTCTATCTGATTCCTAGGATATACCCAGAGAAATCCAGATGTCTGGATGCACAGATATGAACAGTGTAGGGATTTTATTCTGAAAAATAGATTCAACCAAACATAATTTTTACAGCTCAATTTATGATTTGGCTTTAGCTATTGCTAGC
>VYZX01014275.1:33989-53493 GCA_013401335.1 Brachypteracias leptosomus | reverse complement strand
TACTGAAGAACTTCTTCCTAAGATCTAGCCTAAACCTACTCTCCTTCAGTTTAAAACCATTTCCCTTTGTCCTGTCATTGAACACTCTCATGAAGAGTTGCTCACCAGCCTTCCTGTAGGCTCCCTTCAGATACTGTAAGGCAGCTATAAGGTCCCCCTGGAGTCTTCTCCTCTCTAAGCTGAACAATCCCAGTGCCCTCAAACTATCCTCATAGCAGAGATGCTCCAACATCTGGATCATCCTTGTGGCCCTCATCTGGACTTGCACTAATACTTCCACATTGTAAATTCTCTAGCCCCAAGGCTTAGAGAACCATAGCATACCATCATTTATACACTGGTGTTTACCAGACGGAATTAATACTTCCTCTTCTTGGTAAATGGGACACTCACAAATCCATGGGCCCCAATGGGAGGCACCCATGAATGCTGAGAGAGCTGGCTGATGTTGTTGATATGCCACTCTCCATCATTTTCAGAATTAGTGACATAGATTCACTAGCAGGATAACTAGGTGTCCATCTGAGGAAAAGAAATAATAAGCAAAAGATAAGAGATTTTTTTTTCCTATTTTTAAACACAGGTGTACTTTTGTTACTAAAATAGCTATTTATTTATTGATGTTTGTTAAAATTATCAGTAGTAAATAATATAAAAAGACAGTCCAGCATCCAGCTGTCTGATTGGCTGATGTCAATTTTATGTGGCATAAGGCATGAGTGAGGCAAATGGAATTCAACACCATGAATGGATAGTGGTGTCCCATAGCAAATTAAATATTGAGGCACTGTAAGTGAGGTTATATAAAATAAACACTGAGATGAAGCTAAGACATTAATTTTCAAAGCAGTAGACCATTTTCCAGTCACAAAGTTTTATTCCACTCTCACTGGTGTTGTTAAGTAAGGATTAATACTATAAAATCAGTAAGAAAATGAAAGTGGCTTTGTGGATCAATGGAAGAGCTATCTGCACCGAAATTCTGTGTTTTGATTGTCTCGGGTGACAAGAATCTTACCTATTCCATGCATGCTGAAGCTAGAAGTCAGAGTTATGAGAAAACAAAAACTGAAGTGAAGTTCAAAGTAGTATAAATTAACTTTTTGGTAAAGTTCCTTAGATTAAGACTGTAAGTTTTTCATAAGAGTAAAAAAAGTAATACATTTTACATTAATAAGAGCCAAATACAAGAACCAAATGTGTCACATGGTAATTTTAAAAGGGATGACAGAAGGAGCCCATACTAATGGAACATGTTGAGAGAAGCCCAGAAGGTGTGAGTACAGATTCACATTCAAATTTTATGTCAGGAAGTGAATTAGAGTCTTAACCAAACAAAAAACCTTATTTGTCTGATAAAGCTATTTTTAATTGTGAATGGGTTCATTTGTGGACACTGGAATTTGAATGCTTGTATTAATGACATGAAGTCATTAACACTTTCTTTGTGGTTTTTGTTGGGGGTTTTTTTTTGAAGCTTTGACACTTGGTATTTTTATTGTTTTATTTTGGTTTGGTTTTTTTGTTGTGTTTGCTTAACTAATCTGACAGCCTTCTGTGATGGCTTGACTAGCTAGGTAGATGAAGGGAGAGCAGTAGATGCTGTCTACCTTGACTTCAGCAAGGCTTTCGACACTGTCTCACACAACATCCTTATAGGGAAGGTAAACAAGTGTGGATTAGTTGAGTGGATGTTGAGATGGATTGAGAACTGCCTGAACAATAGAGCTCAGAGGTTTGTGATCAGCAGCACAGAGTCCAGTTGGAGACCTGTAGCTAGTGGTGTTCTCCAGGGGTCAGTGCTGGGTCCAGTCTTGTTCAACATCTTCATTAATGGCCTGGGTGAAAGGATGGAAAGTACCCTCAGTAAGTTTGCTGATGATATAAAACTGGGAGGGGTGTCTGATACACCAGAAGTCTGTGCTTCTGTTNGAGCACTGGAACAGGCTGCTGAGAGAGATTGTGGGGTTTCTTCCTCTGGAGACTTTCAAAACCTGCCTAGACACACGTTCCTGTGTAACCTGCCCTAGGTGAACGTGCTTTGGCAGGGTGGTTGGACTATATGATCTCCAGAGATCTCTTCCAACCCCTACTATTCTGTGATTCTGTGATTCTGTGAATTAAGTCTTCATTCACAAAAATATTAGTTCACTTTTGCTGATTAGGTCCTTTTGTAACATTCAATTGAGCTATTTTTAAAATGCGTATTGAGTTTTAATTTTGCAAGTTTGTGATTCTCTCTTTAACCCTAAAAGGAATATTGGACCTCTGATTGGACTTCTTCACACTTATTTTCTCTTTTGGCTTATTTTTCCTAGGAATAATTTTGAAAGATTTGTTAGATAGGTGAAATTAGGCACAGCAGTCATTTTGCCAACCCTTCCAGAAACTACAAGAGGATTACCACTAAAGAAAGGATTTAGTCCTCAATAAATTAGGCCTAACTGTGCCAAATTTTAATCACTTGTTCCACAGAATGAAGTCCAAATATAGGAGTTTATGATTTCAGAACAGTAACATGAATACCTAACCTCAAAGACCCTTGACACCTCACCCATCTGAGCTTTAACTATCTGTAACCATGCTGAGCCAAAGTCTAGCATGTACTCCTAGAAGTCAGAAAACATTATTATTTCAAAAGACTTAGTAAAGATGACACAGGTCTAATGACACTTTCAATCTTTCAGACAATGCCAAGAAGAAAATAGGCAGTTAAAAAAACTAGCTTTTTGTCATTCTTCTGGCAGGAAGGAATTAAACCCATGTTTCTCAGCAAGTGTGATATCTGAAAGGCCACTAGCAATTTTAAGGAAGAACATACCCTACCAATGCTGTTGATATTTGGCATCAACAGAAAGGAATGAAAAATTCATGTAATTAGTGAGACACTCACTGCAATCTTGCAGCCAGTTCTTCAGCAAAGAATAAGAAGCACCAGGTCTAGTAAGGCTTAGCATTTTTCAGGCTGAAGTTTGGAATAATATATCTAAACATATTTTTGGATCCACACCTTCTCCTTTGCAAAGAAAAATGTATTTCCGTGTAGTTAAATTACATTAATATTAACAAGAACACTATGCTCCTAAATAATTGGCAGAAGTGTGAACAGAAATTAATTTCCATTAGGGCTGTTTGGCTTTTTACTCCTTGACATGTCTGATGTTGTAAGACTACAGCATTTTTCATTCAAAATACACAAGATCTGAATTTAAATGTAATTTGGCAAAGAGTTGTTTTTTGTAAACATCCTTCATTGTTTTATATATCATAAAGCAGCACAGCAAAATGTGTCTAGAATTTCATTAAGTAGTGGGGATGACAAATAGGAGATTTGTTTCTATCACACTGAGACCCATTTTGGGATCTGTGGCATTGTTTTGGGCAAGCATAAAAAGTCAATTTATTTGTGGTGTTCTGGTATGATGCTTGTGTCTAGTTGTATTATCTCAAAGAAATTCAATTTACCAATAAAAAACTCCCTCTGCAACATTCTCTAATTCTTGAGGTTACATCTATTTCAAAGATCTGAGGGATGTGAATAGAGGTAGGTCCCCAATCTGCGCACACTGTAAGTGAAATTTGGTCAGGGGCTGCTGTAATTTTAATATTGGAAGGTATTTAAACCATAATTCTTTAAAACAAACAAATCAACAAAAAAACCCAAAAAAACCCCAATCATTAAAATATCTAGTGAGTATAGGTGCATCATATTCTGATTAACAATGCAGGACGCTCCAACTTAAAGAGGACTGGAGAGTCAGGCCTGAGATATAGTCTCTCAGAAGACGGATCTGAAAACCTTCCTTGGATTAAATAATTTAAGTTCCATTTCTTCCATTGGAAATAGGCTACCATGCATATTGCTGTCTTGAAAGCAGGATGTCATTTTTTATCATTACCTAGTTTCTTATTCTTAAATAAAATAGACAGAGGCCTTTTATTCAGGCAATAGGAAGAGACATTTCTGTAGAGACCAGAGACAGACATCTGATTTCCAGAGAGTGGAAGCGCCTATTTGTATCATTCCTTAGTGCCAGGCATTAATCCTTCAGGCAGTGCCCCGCTGAGCATACAAGACATTATGCATCCCATTTTGGGAAGTTTTTTCTCTTGTGTAGGAAGCCTAAAGATTTCAGTCTGAATTCTGGTGCTTAAATGTTAAGAGTTGTATTTTTCAACTCAAGTAAAGATCGTGTCTTCAAAGACTTTATACTTGCTTTTATTACAGCTCAAAACTAAAGAAGTACAAGCAACAGCATAAAAGTACCCTTAAGAGTTTATCAAGCAAACAGACACAAACATCTCAGATAAGTGAAATAGGGTGGAATTTTATGTGATTTTTGAAATTTCAGACGGAAAATAGAACTTACTTTATTTTAAGGCCCCAAAAATGTACTAGCAAATGAGCTATTCATCTCTATTTGGAAAGCTTTTCAAAACATCCTAAGAGGCACTGAAGCTGTATGGCGTACACAGTTTGAAAACAGTCTAAAAAGTAAGGGCATTACATTAAGGAAACAACATTGTTTAATCATTAATAATGTTAATTGAACCCCTTTGATTACAAAAAAAAGTCTCCTAAAGTTTCTCAGTTACTATCTATTAAGTCAATAGTATCTGAAGGTTATAACATTTTTAAAGGATGATGGTGTCCAGGTGAAACCAAGGTACTTATTTTCATAGGATTTTTTTTTTTTTTTCTGACAGAATTATTTGCCATTGAACTAACTTTTCCTACATAGAATTGTTATTACTATGGATAGTCAATACACTCTGGCATCTGTTTGCTTATTATTTTACTGAAATGTATAATCACATAGATAATACTATTAAAGATATCTGAAGTACATACAACACACAAACACATTTAAAATAATAGATAACTCACTCCTTGCTGCTTGACATCTTAGCTTACATAGGTATATGAACCTAACCAGAGTGTCAAGTACAGAGAAAACACTGACAGCATCCTCTGCCTACACTGGGACATTCTTCATCTCTTTTTTAATCATATGGTACAAAGTGCTGTAGAAATTTGAACTCAAATTTTCTGTGGAACCTTATGAGATTATTCTGGACATTAAAGAGACGTTTTCCAAGGCTTATAAATTTGCCTTTGTATCATTAGACAATATTTCTTTCATACTTGCTGTTTCACCTTTTTCACACCATATCGTTCTGTAGCAAGGACATCTACTATCACTGGCTTGCATAAGGTTGGAATGAAAAAAAAACAGTCAAAGCAAAGCAAGGTCTGGAAACAGAACTGTCAAATGTGTATTGCTTTTTAAAGAAGTAATGCAGGTGCATGGTTCAATATTTGGGCACGGGTAAATTTTAGGTAACAATGTACAGTCCAGAACAAGTGGCAGCTGAGATCCAGATTAGCACAAAGACTCTTAAGATACCTACAATCAGCATATATGTTAATCAAAGTAACTGGAAGGCTCCCTTACATATTAGTGGTCAGGAAAAACCTCATGTGCCTTTCATATCCCTGTCCAATGAGGATCATGCATAATCCTTCTGTAGAGAAGCTTATTTGGACCTTAGCTGCAAAAAAAGAGTTCACAGCTAGAACTCTCTTTGGAAAGTTGAACTGCCATTGGAATGACAGCCCATGCTAGGCTGTGTAAGAAAGACTAAATAGGATGACAAGCCAGAGATCAATAGTGGCTGTAGCCACCTATTGCCCCTACCATGCCTTCCAATTAACTCAGAACAAAGTCAAGGGACAAAACAATGCTCACAGCTGTCATTTTTCTGGCTCTCCACAGGAGCTTGAAGAGAGCAACCAGGAGAGCAAGTGTTCATGCTGAAGTTTCTTAAGCTGTAGTGAATATTTCTTGTCACACACAGCAACGTTTTGGCATTTGGGGTGATTTTAAACCATTTAAAGATATCAAAGTTCCCTGAGCACTCTGGAGGCTGAGTACTCCAAGAAGACAGACCAAGGACATGATTCAAGACCTGCCTGCTCAACCAAGAGTTCCCACAGTGCCAAGGTCTTCTTATTTAGATCTGTGTCAAGGACACAACTATGCCTACAAGCACTGATTAAATTATTCAGGCATTATGTTCGAACTATAGAAAGTATTGAATAATGTATTTTTATGGTTCACGAACTTACTGCTTTTGTTCTTGGAGCATTGAACAGGTCTTGTTCAGGGGATTTCTGTTTTCTTCTGTATTCCTCAAAATAGCTAGCTCTCCTTTTCAAAGAGGTTGTTCCCTGCCATACCCTCAGAGTCTTCTTCTTATCCACCCACCAAGCAGCAGAAAGGAAAAAAAAAATTTTTTTTTTAAGTACTTACAGAGAAAACATTCAAATTAAATGAGAGGTGAGAGACTGGTTGAGTGTATATTTTAGCTGGAGATGGGTTCTTCAAGAAAAGAGACATGTTTTCACACCTGCTGAACTGGTGAAAGAGAAATAGAGCACAGTTATTTCTATGGTAAGAATAAACCATCAGTGGTGTCAGGAGTATCTATACTTAGGAAATGGTCTAGTAGCTTGTGCACATTACAGGAAAGTCCAATGTTGTACACACAAATGTTTTGAAAACAGCCTTAATGTGGACAGCACAGAGCAAATAGAAAAACTTTCCACAGTTATGCAGCCTTGCAGCACCAGAGTAAGTTTTAAAGAGAAAACAATCTGCTCCAGTGACATTTATATTAAGTCTTTTATGTACTCCAAGGCACTCACTGCATCAATGCAGCCACACTAATACAAATACCAGTGCAGAACAGGCTTTGTCAATGTGATTTTATACTAGGAAAAATCCCTATAGTTTGTCAAGCTTTCCTTGCAAAGAAAAGGATTCATATTTCAAACTGGGAGTAGATGTTAATTGTTGATCTGCGTGAAAGCTGTAGTGTTGAACATTGTCAAGTCTGCATCAGCTTATAATTATGAAATAATCTATCTTTACTAACATTAAATTCTCTGAAATTGCTTTTAGGTTGACTTTTCTTTGAAGCAGAAAGTGCCTAATTGGATCTTCCCCCCTCAAATTTAATAACTATACCTTCATTTGGCCTAGTACCAGTGGGAGATTGGGCCAGAAGTGCTGGGTTTATTGGATTTATTTAATTCCTTCCCTTTTTGCCTAATAAACAGGAAATAGGAACCAAACATTTAACCACTATATTGGTCCACAACAATTTTATCTAGCAAAATAGATAAAATAAGAGGGCTTCCATTGCTACATCTTGCAATGGACTGACACTTGGCAGTGAACAACCTTTCTAAAATTCATGCCTTAAAAAGAGGACTTTAAAGGGCATCATTAGAATTGAGGAGGGAAATCGTTACTCAGCATTTCAATTACTGTATAACATGAGGGGCAGAAAGAAATAATAGACACAAATTAGTACTATTGAATGTTCCTAAGTATCTATTCAGCAACCTTGAAAAGTGACTCGTGTTTGGATACTGTCATAAATTCAGAAACATTCATATAAACTCACTTTTCTCTCTATGCTTTCTCAAAATTCAGTTTCCAAGGAATTTTGTCAATGCAAATTTATGGACCCTGAATGTTCTTCTTATTAGTCTGATTACACCTGTATTCGTATTTTTCTGTACTTTTTTCCTTGCTTTGGGCATGTATAATTTATTGAAAACATTTTCATAATTTAAAATCCAACAAAATAAACGGCAAGGCACCTTTCATAAAATGTGATGTTTTTAACTAGCCCACAGAGACTGCAAGTACTGAATGCTGTAAATACTTCAATAAACCACTTAGTGCATGCTATTAGTGAATGCAGTAGCCTTACAATGCCCAGAAAATGATTACCATATGGTTGTCACTACAAGAAAAGTAAAGTCCATGTGCTATAAATATGATGAGCCCTTCAGATGCTGATGAACATAGATGGGATTTTTATCTAAATATTAGAAGTGAATAATGTTTATGTTTATTAAAGTTAGTGTTAGAAGAGGTGTGGTTAGTAGGTAGAGGTTGTGGAGTCTCCTTCTCTAGAGACATTTAAAGACCGCCTGGACGCGTTCCTGTGCAACGTGGTCTAGGTGATCCTGCTCCGGCGGGGGGATTGGACTAGATGATCTTTCGAGGTCACTTCCAATCCCTAACATTCCATGAATCTGTGATTCCATGATTCCGTGAAACAAAGTTGTATTTTCATCACTGTCTTAAGTGTTAACTGAAAGAAAATGTGGGGATATTGTCATGATGAAAATGTGTTTATCATTAACTCTACTGTTGGAGGTAAGGTGGGAAGTGCAAAATATTTTTTTAGGCTAGGCTTTTCCTGTTGTTTTCTATAGCCTAAGTCGTGCTTAAAATAAAGCAAAACAAAACCAAGTACCAAAAGCCTCAATGAACCAATCAGTGCATCTTTGAGGGCAAGTTGCATTTATCTTGGTAACAGAGATATTCCTGTATGTATTTGAGCAGTATTCTGCTGTCACATTTACTCACATCAAAAGATAAATCTGTAAAGACTGTGAAAGACAGCAATTGATTTATGAGTTGATCAGAAGGAACTGAACCACTGAAAGTGCCCTTATTAAAAATGTACAATTTTTCACAAGGACTTGTTTGGCTTAATAAATGTGAGAATAAGTTTGATTTCACTCAAAATTAGTGTAGTTTGAAATTAAAATGAGTTTCACTTCCTGCCTCCAGGAGGTCTATTGACATTTTTAGTGTAGCTTCTATGTAGTCTATGGAAAGAAAAAATGAAGGTGACAATGGAAAATAAGATAAATTTTCTGTAATTTGCACAATTAACACACTTGATGAGATAAAAATCAATTCAATTTAGAAAATATCAACTTGCTACAGGACCAAGCTATTTATTTTCCAACATCAATAGCCACTATCATTACTGTAGCTGAAGAAATATGAGTATCACGTTGATTAAGAGGTAAGTTTCATAAATACATACTCATTTTGACATATTTTCCCTTTCCCTCATTATCACCTACCCACACTGCAAGTGGAAAAACATCCTCTGGTGATATGAGGATGTTATACTAAACACAAAGTTCAGATTATAATATCATAAAGACAACCATTTTTCAACTCTCAAGTGAGAAATATTTCTAATCTTATTGCAGGTTTTCACCTGGACAACACTTCTAACTGATCTTGTAAAACTACAGAAAACATGAGATATTTACACACCCTTTTAGAACAGTGTACACTTTTAGCAAAAAAGGTGTCCTGAAGAGAATAAATACCTTGTTCTTTACCCACAATGCCACACTTTTGCTTAAAGAAATAAAGAAAATTTATGCTTTTTTTCTTATTTTTATATAATTCAGCCTTACTTTTCTCAATATTGCTGTAGCAACTTTTTTTTTCAGAGCATAGATGTTAAGCCCTGTACAGTGGAAGAAATATCTCTTCTTGTTCTGTACAGAACTTACTGTGATGTTCATCTTGCCCTTGAGGTACAGTTAGGAAACCCTTTCTTTTCTCCAAAGTTAAGTTGGTTTGAATAGGAAGAAAATGGACATAACAAAGTCTTATCACATCAAGGATCTCTGGTTATTCTCTTTCACTTCCCTGTCCAACATTTCTCCCAACTATTGCATGCAAGAGCTGTAAGGAAAAATAAAGTGTCCAAATTCACCATATTCACATAAAAAAGACCACCCCAAAATCCAAAAACAAGAGAGAGATGGAAGAGAAGGCTTGTTTGATTTATGAGATTAAACTCATATGCATACTCAATTCAAAAACAGAGCAACAATATGATTTTTAAAATAATTGGTAAAGATCTTCAAGTGATAGTTTCCCATAAATAATGGATACAAGTTTAGGTTTGCATTACAGCAAAGATCCAATTTTAAGTAAAGCAGTGGTATAAAGCACAGTAATGCTTCCATTTTAAAAAATGAAGTTTGACTCCCACAGATATGTATTCTGTATTTATTTTCTATAGCAGATGTTGTGCTGACATTTCAACTGTCTGACTTCTCACCTCCAGAGACTGTATAAACCTTCTCCAATGAGGACCAGAAAGCAAAAAATAGACATAGAACTAGTGAAAGATAAACACAGAATAATCACCATTGCTATTGAATCAAAGCTAAATGTATACTGAAGAAACAAAACAATAAGAGAAACATGGGAGGCAAAAATATTCCATAGCAAACCAGAAGGGTATAATATCAGCTCATGTTGTCGTGGGAGATAAGATATGCTTTTGCCTGCGGTACTAAAACAACTGCAATGAAGCAATGCAGGACAGAGTGGAATTGCAAATGAGGGAGATTGCATGCACTTAAATATTAATTCAGTAGAAAAATGTTTCATTCATTAGGAGAAAACACTTTCACATAAAGAAGCTGGGTAGCATTGGGGCTCTATGGTAACCGAGACTGCAGAATTTTCTAATTTGGAATCTGAAATGTTATTCAAAGGCTTAATGCAGGTAAACCTTAAAAACATGAGACTAAAAATTAAGCATTAGATTGCCAGATATTTCAATGCATTAAACCTTATCCAAAGCTGATTGTTGATTGTGATTTTCTTATTCACTTCAGTGTCTCTTATGATAGGCCTTTGCTTGCTGTGTCAAGGCACTGTATAAAATCTTAAAATGCTGAATGACTGTGCAAGACAAATTAGTGTTTAAAGTCAACTACTTCTGGATGGCAACCGCCAGCCAGGGAGAAAAGCTCTGTCAAGCAGTGGGAGATTTTCTTGTTTGCAACAAGCAAACATCAAACTGAAAAGGCCTCCACAGACATCTTATACATCTATACCCTAAAGACATCCAAGAGAGTTTTCATTTAAGCTTCAGAGTTGTATTCAACACATGTAAGCATACATGGGACACACATGGACAAAACACAGAATTAATAAAATCTTGAAAGCATGGTTCAGAGTAACATGCAAATCAGGCAATAGGACAGCCTCATTAGGACTCCCTTCTCTGTGCTGGAAACTGATTTTCACACAAGGTAGGTTGAACACCTGTAGAGAGCAGAGCTGTAGTCTTCTTTGTCATACTTTGTAAAAAACATTCAGATGTTAGAATAGTGTCTCAGTGTATTTATTTTGGTATGGAGACTGATACATGGGATTAAGTTTGTTATTGATGCATAGGCTTGAGTTTGCTATTGATATATGGGAATAAGTTTGCTACATTTGCTCCCCTGCATAAGCTATCCCAAAAGTAACATTTTGTAACTTTCCCTTGCTTTGCATTATTGCTCTACTAATTTTCCCTTGCTTTGTGTTGCCACTTTACTGCTTTTGAGTAATTATCTATCAGAATGTAGTGGAGATACTCCCTAAGAACAAAGGACCTCATCCCAGGTGGCCGGTTTGGGCTAGATTGGAGCCTTGGGCCAAGACCAAATGGACACCAGGCATGCGCGGAACCTCGGGGTTGGATAGAGTTCAGCGAGGAAGACCAGCGTATCTTCTTCCCTGAGATCCCCAGCGACCCCCTGCGACCACCACCAGAAGACACTGCGCAGCCACAGATGGGAGGAGCCTGATTAGCATGAGAAGCGGGGACAGGTCATGAATATGTATGGGTGTATTTCAAAATCTTGTGANTTTTTTTTTTTTTTTTTTTTTTAGATTACAGATATTTATTTCAAAGTTCTTCTCTAAAACAATGTTATAATTGCTAAGTAATATATAGACTGTCAAGCTGATATTTAAAATTACCATGTGTTGTTCCTTGACATTCACACTAAACCCTGTCTCTGGCTTGATTGTTCAGTGCAAAAACACAGAACTGGAGGACACTTCCTAGGTCATCAGTTTAAGTCCTTTGTTATCACAGTCTGTATTTCAGTATAATTATTGCCTTTTAAAAGAAGTTTTTTGTCTTATTCTCTCTACCTTTACTGAAAGATCACTTCAGAATCTCATTCTTTTGAGGGTTACAAAAGTCCCACTCTCAATTTATTCATAGTTTATTTATCCCTCCCATTGTATTCATAAGCATCTGTTATATCCCTTCTTAGCCCTTGCTTTGCTAGCCTAAACAAGCTGTGCTTTTTTTACTTTCCAGTAGACTTTCTTTCTTCTCATCAACTGAGATCCAATTAATCTTTCTTGAATATAGTAGTTTAAATTGTGTCTCCTCTGTACTTTGTAGAATGGCTTAAAACTTCCATGTCTTTGCTAGAAATATCTTATCTGAGACAGCTTAGGACTGTATTTGCCATTTTCTTATCAGCACATCAATCATTCTGCATTTAGTTAATGGAACTGTGCTTTCTTCTCTGACATTTTTAACTGATGAGCCTCCACCTTCTGGAATTATTTTTTATTAGTCACAAAGAATGGCTTCTTCAGGTCTTTCTACATCGATCCAGTGCTGCACGGAATTCAAGCTTTTTTCTTCTTGACACCTCAAAGAATCACTAGGGCACTTCCACTTGATATTTAAAATTAAATTAGTCCCAGGACCAACTTCTTTAGTAGCAAAACAAACTCTAGCCCAAATCTGTATCTAACTGATAAGGAAAACTGCTGTTGAGAAACTTGCTTAGTCAGGGAGTTTAAAAGAGAAACTAGATAGCTACAATAGCTAAGCCATCTATAGGTATAGAAATAATTAACCTCAGCATTTGTATAGAAATAGTTGTATTGGTCTGAGGACCAGACGCCTCTGATTAGGTAAACTGCTATCTCCTTTTCTGTAAACCGAGGAAACAGAGAGCATGCACAGGAGGGATAAGGAAGAGATAAGGAAGTAAACGACCACAGGATGTAGTAAATGACACCAGAGCAACGATGGCACCGACTTTAGAGCTCTAGATGGTGACAGAAACCAAGAAATCCTAAACTGATACAAGGGCAGAGATATTACAATGACTTTGGGGAAGGGGTTGGGCATTTCATGAATATGTATAATTTTAAAGAATAAAAGCTTGTGGCTCTGGATCAACAGGTGGGAACCCTTATGGAGGAAAATCCCTAGGGTGACCCCACTTATTTCTCTTTCACTGCAGAGAATATCTGCTTAACGGTAGAAATTGTGCTGTTAAGTTAAAACCTCAATTCATAACCTGGTCCTTACCTACTGTACATTTCTACAATTCTTTCTTGCTTTCAATGTATTTCCTAATATATTTCGTAAGTGATGTCATAGTAAATACTTTCCTAATTGACAGCCATCATGATCTTCATGTTCACCTTCAGTAAGGATGCAGACGACACCACTCTGAGTGGAAGTGTTGATCTGCTTGAGGGTAGGGAGGCTCTGCAGAGGGATCTAGACAGACTCAATCGATGGGCCAAGACCAATTGTATGAGTTTCAACAAGGCCAAATGCCGGGATCTACACTTTGGCTACAACAACCCCCAGCAATGCTACAGACTTGGGGAGGAGTGTCTGGAAAGCTACTCATCAGGGAGGGACCTGGCGATGTTGATTAAATAAACAACAACATTAATTAATGGCATTAATAATGCCTTTCATTAAATATAAAACAACATCCTGACCTGCCTGTGGAATAGTGGGTCTATCAGGACGAGGGAAGTGTTTTTACTCCTGTACTCAGAGCAGGTAAGGCCGCATCTTGAGTACTGCATTCAGTTTTGGGCTCCTCAGCACAAGAAGGACATTGAGGCACTAGAGCATGTCCAAAGAAGGGCAACAAAGCTGGTGAAGGGTCTAGAGCACATGTCTTATTAGGAGCGGGTTAGAGAACTCAGGTTGTTTAACCTAGAGAAAAGGAGGCTGAGGAGAGACCTGAGGTGAGGATCTGTCTGTTCAACCAAGTAACAAGTGATAGGACAAGAGGAAACAGCCACAAGTTGCGCCAAGTTGCACCAAGCTTAGATTGGATATTGGGAAGAATTTCATTGCTTAAAGGGTTATCAGTCATTGGAATGGTTTGCCCAGGGTGGTGGTGGAGTCCCCATCCCTTGAAGTATTTAAAAGACATACAGACATAGTGTTTAGGGATATGGTTTAGTTGAGGACTTGTCAGTGTTAGGTTCATGATTGGACTTGATGATCTTAAAGGTCTTTTCAAATCTAGGCAATTCTGTGATTCTTTGAGAAGAAAATTATCCCAGTCTCTGCCATGGTGAATGAGGTATCTGTGGTGGATTTACCTTGGCTGGGTGCCCAGTGCCCACCCCTAGTCCCTCTATCACTCCCCCCGCCCCCCACCAAAACCTCCGTCAGCAAGGCAAGCGGGGAGAGAGTAAGATGGAAAAGGAAAACCCGTGGGTTATGATAAGAAGCAGTTTTAATAAACAGCAGAGAAAGCAAGGTCGTGCGCGAAGCAAAAGCAACAAAGCCATTACTCTCTACTTCCCATCTGCAGGCGGTGTTGGGCCTGTCCCGGGAAGCAGGGCTCCAGAACGCGTACCGGTTGCTCAAAGGACAAAAGTCTTCCCCAGAATCCCCCCCGTCCTCCTCCCTTTATAGTTGAGCTGATGTCATATGGTATGGAATATCCTATTGGTCAGCTCGGGTCGGCTGTCCGGGTTGTATCCCCTCCCAAATCTTGCCCCCCACACACCCCGTACCTTTGGTGCTGTGTGGGCACTGATAGTCATAACAAGGGTGTGTGTTATCAACACCCTCTGGCTTCCAGTACTGCAGCATGAAGGCTGTATGGGGAAAATCAGCTCAGACAGACCCACTACAGTATCTCTTCTCCAGGCTAGAAAGAGGACAAACAGAATGGAGTGTGCTAGTTAAAAGTTGGTTCCTCTTTGAAAGAGATAACATCCTTTCTAAAAAATCAGTATTTAGCATTTTTAAATGATCTGCCTGGTAAATTTAATTTAGAAGCAAAGTGAAGGAACCTTCTTGATTAGAACATAATTTAGGTTACAAAAAGTAACTCTTTTGCTAACAAAAGTTTTTGTAAAGGTTGATAAATTCATGTTAGCAACACACAGTGTTACACAGAGCCTTAAACTAAAGACTAAATGAAAGTTATATGAAAATAAAATTCTAAAATGAGCTATCTTCTTAAAGAAGAGAGAATGTGCTAACCTCATCCAAAATATAACATTTCAGTACAACATTCAAAAAACATACAACTTATTTTTTTCAAGATGGTTGGTAATGTTTTAGGATTCTCAGTGGAGTGATTGAAGGAAGCTAAAGGACACACGGGTTACAGAACTTATGTACAGGGCATAATGAAGCACATACAGATCAGAGTTCTGCATTTATGGAGATAACTAGGGCTGAAAAAGTGAACTCTGGTGAGCCATAACATCCAGGGATCAGACACTGAATTTTCTTTGGTGGTGACCTTTTTGGTTCCCTTATGATACCCTTTATTATGTATGAATAAACCTATGCATGGTACCATATCCCATAGTTAAACAGACATGACTATAATATTGACAACAGAGAAATAAACAATGGGAGCAATAAGCACAACATCAGTATCATTTTATTTATTAATATACTTAAGACACACAGCATAGCCCAATGACTCACATGGAACTAGCAACAGTCCTTGCACTTCCACATACTGTACTGTCTGATTTATCTGTTCACTATGTGCTTCTAAGTTCTAAACTCTCTTTCCATATGACATGCTTACGATTTTCTGCCAGCAGTTGTTCCCTACTGCATCTTACTCCTTATACTGTACTATGCAGGCTGCCTGTGTAAGTCTGATTTAGGTTGCCCCTTTTAAAGAGGGAGGTTGAGAAGGACAGGAAAGTGAAGAGCAGAGAGACTTTGATAATTCGGGAATCTGAGTTCTCAATATCCATAACGCTTTTAGTCTTTCTACCAGGTGTCTATGCCCAGGCACTGGCAGTGGGGGCTGCAGGGGTGGCTTCTGTCAGGAGAGACCAGGGCTACCCTAGTGCTGGACACAGCTGGCTCCTGCTAGCTCCAGTGGACCTACTACAGGTCACAGCTGAGCCACTCAGTCAAGATGGTGGCACCTCGATGGAACCATATTTAATAAAGAGCAAAAATACTGCACAACAGAGAAAGAAGAAAGGGGAAAAGTGCAAAAACAACCCTGAGGACACCAACTCAGAGAAAAATGGTGAAGAAGTGCTCCAAGTGTTGAAGCAGAGATTCCCTCACAGCCTGTAGAGAGGACCATTCCAGAACAGAAACCCTTCATTGCAGTCAGTGGAGGACGCACACAAGAGCAAGGCTATCCTGTGAAACCACAGCTTGTAGAAAGGACCAAAACTGAAGCAGGGGCAAAACATGAAGATGAAGCAGCAGCAGAGAGGAGTTGTTATGGACTGACTCCAAGTCCCATGCTCCATGCCCCTTCCTCTTGCATCAAGGATGAGTTTGAGAAGCGGAGAATAGAGGAGTGAAGTTGAGCCTGGACAGAAGGGGAGGAGGAAGAAAACAGTTTAGTTTTTTGGTTTTGTTTCTCACAATCCAACTCTATTTTAATTGTTAATAAAGTCAGTTATTTTGCTTTAAGTCAAGTTTGGTTTTGCCCATGACAGTAACTGGTAAGTGATTTCATTATCTTTGTCTTGACTTGCAAGCTTTTTCATCTTATTTTGTCTCCCTGTCCTGTTAAGGCAGGGGAATGAGAGAGGGACTCGGTGGAGGCCTGGCTGTCAGCAAAGGCCAGGCCATCACAGTCCCTTAACTCCTAAAACTCTATCATGTGAATAGATGCCAAGTTACTAATATCTGTCAGAAAAATTATATTTAGGTGACAAAACTTCCTAGATTATACAAGTCAAAATAGAAGCTCCTATTTGGCTATTTGGTCTTTCAGGAACCAAAACACAATGAATTCCAGCTACACTGAATTTCACTGTACTACATTGGTTATATTTCCCCACCCGTTCTTCTAAAAACTCAATTCTCAAAAAAAATTCCAGATATTATTGATTATATGAATATGACGTCTAGAGGATAATAATGCAGTCTTTTATATGCTGTTTGCTGTTAAATTTAGTGTGGTTTTACTAGATAGAATATTTTTTCTTTCTCAATCATTTATTTCAAAACTAGTGTTGCAGAGAAGTCCAATATCTAGGTTGCAAACAAATACATGTGCAAAAATTGAAGTTCAATAAAGTCACTCTTGAATCAATATTCATTTTTTAATAACAGCTACTTGCTGTATGTACCGAAACCTATTCTCTTGTTCATAGGACAATGACAGCCCTTACACATTCTATTTTGTTGGACCAGAGCAGCTGTGTCTAGGACTACAGAGAATTCTGAAAATAGGGCTGTAGGATAGTCCAGTTGCTAGACAGTAAATCACAGTATTTTCTGCATTGCTACACTATCATTATTAAGAGAGTAATGACTCTGCAACGGGTCAAATCCATAACCTCATCACAGCACACTACTGGAGTACTGACCATCTGGAGGCACTAGACGTGAAACTGTAAAATCATGCATGTGTTACATGACTTACTGTCAGGCCTCTAGAATAGGTATCATCATAGTCCAAACTGTTGTATTTAGGTCACTTCATCTCCAATTTACTTTAGAACACTTTTGATGATAAAAATGGCAATTGTAATTATTTCACATAGTGCTAAAAATTATTTCTGAATGAAGGAAAGACAAAAACTTAAAAACACAGTACTAGATTTTTTTCCACCTTGCTGCAGAAGCACTATCAGCTTAAGACAACTTGTAGACTTGTGACAAGCTTTGTTCCATGCTTGGTAAAATGTGCCACAACTGAATTATAAATTATTTGTGGTAGGATAATTATTTGATTACAGGGGGAATCAGGAAAGACATCTTTTCCTTTTTTAACCATTGTACAAACAGAAGAGAGCTTTCATGTTCTTACACATCCATGTTCTTTGTGCAAACAGAAACAAAATGTTAGTGCAGGCTGAATGAAAAATGAACTCACTTGTATTTATGAACATCATTATTTACACAGCTGTGAATTATATTACAGTACCAAAATGGCTATATAAACAAAGTTACAGAATAACCTAACTCAGTTTTCTCTTCCAAGACTTACCAATGTTAACATATTTTTTATAGTGAATCCTTTCAAGAATAGTACTGATAATAAATAGCTATTTTAAAATGCTACTTTAAAAAATTCACTAACAATGGGCTGTGATCTGTTACAATAACATTTTAGGGAAAAAAATTGTTGTTTATCTGTTAATGTCTTCACTATTAAAGAGAGAGATATTTAAGGTTTAGGCCCCATTAAAAAAAAAAATATTATTGCCTGAATAGCACCTCACCTGTAGAACTAGCATTTCCAAATAAGCATAAGGGCTATACATAGATTCATAAACAGTCACTTTTCCCATAAGAATAAAATATTTTAAAAAAATATTTTCATGGTTTTCATACAGAGCAATAAGGTAATTCACTATTTACATGTCCATTGTATTCAATCAGCTTGTTTGATGATATCATCTTAACAGGATGGTCAAAAAACTAAGATTCTTCTTCCAGAATACAATTTTTTGCTATTCTGCTTTGGATATATTTTATTTCAGTTTTGAATTAGGGGTGTTGAACTTAGTCAGGATTTATAAACCCATTACCTGAAATCTGAATTAGCTACAAGAAGAGAAATTTTGTTCACTCTACAACAAAGGAGGTTACAAGTATTTCATAATTGTTATCTGGTTACCTATACATTTTCAGGTTTGGGTTTCAAATTTTAAGAATCAATGGTTGGGTTCGAGCGCAGCCTGATCACAAGAAACAGCCGCCTCAAGATTTTGCTGGGCATCAGACTGAAGCAAAGTAATGAACAGACCTTCTCTTGCTACATTACCTTGATTTGTTGCCAGATCATTATCTTTACTTTTTTTGATAGACATAAAATAATCAGTCAAGAATTTCTTCTCAGAGTCTTCAAGAAATTACTGGGAACCAATGAGTAGGTGAAATTTTTAGAAGTTACATCACTTCATTAAATATCTAAATAGGTATCCCTAATGTCTAACTTAATCCACCCAATTTTTAAAAGTCCAGACATTTTATTTCAAAGGAAAGGCCCAGAAATAAATTAGACTCTTAGTAATAAGCAAATTGCTGGTAAGTATGATGGGCTTCTGACAGAATGCCTTGAAGGGTTAGACAATCACTTAAGCACAACCAAAAGGAGAGGGCTGTAAGTAAATGGGGCAGAAGAAGGCAGAAAATAAGGGGAAGAGTGGGAAGAAAGACACTAAGCAGATGGTAGAAAGGTCAGTATATTAAAAAGAAGCTAACACAGAAAAGTTGAAACTTTGAAGTCAAAGTACAAAGGCTATACTGCTGTGTTGATGTCAATAATTCTGAAGGCAGTCATAGAGAATAATCCATTTTCCTAGTTCTGTGCAGAAAAGAGACATTTGTTGTCATGAAAGACTCTAAGAACCAGGTACACAAACTGCAGAGACTCAGCTGAAATGCTAACAGACTTCCCAGTGAAGAGAGCTAAGTTTAATGGGGGGAAAAAAAAAAAAACAAAACAACCAAAAAGGAAGAATGTGTTATGAGATTTACATTTTTTCCCAACCTGTCTAGGACTTATAATTTTGAAGACAGAGTCATATGAAAATGTTCCTTAATATAACTTTCTAATAGTGATGAGAATTTCAAA
>VYZX01014275.1:16103-28957 GCA_013401335.1 Brachypteracias leptosomus | reverse complement strand
TGGACGCGTTCCTGTGCAACGTGGTCTAGGTAATCCTGCTCCGGCGTGGGGTTGGACTAGGTGATCTTTCAAGGTCCCTTCCAATCCCTAACATTCCATGATTCTGTGATACAGATCACCTACTACTATATCCTGTGCCAGGTAATGGCTGCCACTACATCTTTGATGAGGATATGAAAACTTTGTAGAAGGCTAAGTTGCTAGAGCCTCTATCTAAAAGAAATTCCACCTCAAAGCGTAAGAAGCAAAGACTGACTTGCTTCCTTTATTCCACTTGGAATCCCCATTTTTTTAGATCACTTTAATTCTAAGACATCATTACTTGCAGAATTAAATAATATTAATTAAATAATGGCATTGCTTAAAAAGAATATTCATTCCTTTTGAAATTGCTCACATATTAGTGATTATAACAATCTCATGTAATAGGCAGAATGAGGGATCTGATTTTCCTACTCTTTATCACTCATCGCTTTCTGGCTCTTTTCCAGTCCTTTAGGGTTTGGGATTTTATTCTCATATGATAATTTTTCTCCATTAACCCCATGATTTTATCTGGTCACAGTTTCACCACATCTGGAATATTTATTTTCAGATTAAGTACTATAGTCCAGATTCCAGCTAATGGTAAGCCATTTTCTTACATAATGACATTATTTAATATTTTCAGTATCACTTTTCATTCTATCCCTTACAGATCTTGTATTAACATAAAAATCCCTGAATATTCACAAGAATATCTGCGTGAATTAAAAATGTCAATTAATTTGTTATTAGAGACAACCAAAGGACTATTACTTGCCATAATCAGGAGTGACAAGTCAATATACAATGAATTATCTGGCTCAAGGATCAGAAAGGCAAGCACCTATATGTATATTGGTTTGGTATGTCTTACTAATAACATGCATAAGGATAAGGAAAAGGCTGAGATGCTTAATGTCTTCTTTGACTCAGTCTTTAATAGACAGACAAGTTATCCTCAGGGCATGCGCCCCCTGAGCTGGAAGTCAGAGACAGAGAGCAGAATAAGCCCCCCATAGTTCAGGAGGAAACAATTAGTGACCTACTGCAACATCTAGACACTCACAAGTCTATGAGGATGGATGGGATTCACCCAAGAGCATTGAGGGAGCTGCTGGAGGAGCTTGCCAAGCCACTATCCATCATTTATCAGCAGTCCTAGTTAACAGGGAAGGTCCCAGTGGACTGGAGACTTGCCAGTGTGACAGCAACCTAGAAAAAGGGCCAGAGGATCTGGGGAATATCAGCCTGACTTTGGTTTCAAGACACATAATCGTTCATCCTGAGTGCATTCACATGGCACATGCAGGACAACCATGGGATCAGGCCCAGCCAGCATTGACCAACCTGATCTCCTTCTATGACCAATTGACCCACCTAGTGGATGAGGGAAAGTTGGTAGATGTTGTCTACCTGGACTCTAGTAAAGTTTTTGACTCTAGCATTCTGCTAGAGAAGCTGGCAGCTTATGGGTTAGACAGGTGTGCTCTTCACTGGGTTAAAAACTAGCTGAGTGGCCGAGCCCAGAGAGTTGTAGTGAACGGAGTTAAATCCAGTTGGTGGCTGATCACAAGAAATATTCCCTAGGGCTCAGTTTTGGGCCCAGTCTGGTTTAATACCTCTATCAATGATCTGATTAGGAGAATGAATACATCCTCAGTAGGTTTGCAGAGGACACCAAATTGAGCGGGAGTGTTGATCTGCTTGAGGGTAGAAAGGCTCTGCAGAGGGATCTAGACAGGCTGGATTGATCAGCCAAGATCAATTGTATAAGGTTTAACAAGACCAAGTGCCAGGTCCTGTACTTCGGTCACAACAACCCCATGCAAAGCTACAGGCCAGGGTAAGAGTGGCTGGAAAGACGCCTGGCAGAAAAGAACCTGAGGGTGCTGGTGGACAGCCAACTGAACATGAGCCATCAGTGTGCTCAGGTGTCCAAGAAGGCCAACAGCATCCTGGCCTGTATCAAAAATAGTGTGTCCAGCAGGAGTAAGGAGGTGATTGCACCCCTGTACTTGGCAACAGCGAGGCCACAGCTTGAGTACTGTGTCCAGCTTTGGGCATCGCAGTATAAGAGAGACATTGAAGTGCTAAAGCAAGTCCAGAGAAGGGCAACAAAGCTGGTGAGGGGTCTGGAGAGCATGTCTTATGAGGAGTGGCTGAGGGAATTGGGACTGTTTAGTCTGAAGAAGAGAATGCTGAGGAGAGACCTTATTGCTCTCTACAACTATCTGAAAGGAGGTTGTAGGGAGGCGGGTGTTGGTCTCTTCTTCCAAGCAAATAGCAATAGGACGAGTGAAAACAGCCTGNGGGTGGGCACTTGGCACCCAGCCAAGGTAAACCCACCACACCAACCTTAATGATTCTGTAATAATAAGGAGAATTATCTGCATCATGGTCTTTAGATCCAGTAGCACAGATAAACAAGTTTGGTGGGTAAAAAAAAAATACCCCCAAGTAAGTATTATATTATTATAACATAAGTAACCAGAATGGTTTGCAGTTGTACATACAGAACAGCTTCCAACAGGAATTCTAGTTCATAAACAGATGGTTTTTCATTTGTACCATTAATCTATAGATTGAATGGCAAAAGGAGATAACTCATTTTCTACTGGGGTTAATCTTTAACTTATTAATGTGCTCTATTTTCCTACACAAAACTTTTAGCTTTATATTTGTACTTTCATTTTTTCTTCTCCTCTTCCATCTCACATTAGAAATCCTATTTCATAACAGCCCATTATTAGGTCATGACACTTAGGAATTTGTTATGCTTCTATGGTAGTTCTTAATCTGTGTTTTTGTCAGGCATATTATTCTGAAATTTCCACTTTTTGAATGAATTTCCCCTTGAAGCTAATTTTTGTAGGATTTGCTGCATGAAATCTATTCTGTCATTTCTGACTATATAACAGTGAGGGAATTTAATATGTGCAAACATAAACTACAGTGATCATAGTTGGCTCTTTTTATAGCTTTATTGACCAAGTGCAAAGAAAGAAGAAAAATTTCTACAAAGCTGGTGAAGATTCTCAGAACACTATAGGGTATAAAAAGCTAGTGGTGAGAAACATAGAGGTTATACAGCTTTTGAAACACAACCACAACAACAATGTGGATTCATTACGTTCAAACAGAAAATAAACCTCTGGCTCTCCCTGAACTATTGCACATAGTTTTGAAGTTTTACTTCTGGGAGACAAACATTAAACTGAAACTACTTCTTTTTGTCACCCCTGTTATGGGCAAAATTGACATGGCAACCTTACAATGGAACACTAGCCAGCACTTTCAGCAGTTTTCACTGCTGTAGAAAGTGAAAAATCTCATGGGAAATTCCCACCACTGTGACTCCTATGAGCTGCCCTTTGAGAAGAAGGGTTTGAGACATGGACTCTGGTCAAGATTTTTCATCAGCAAATTACAGGCTAGCACTGTGTTCTTCAGGGATCAGTCCTGGGACCAGTATTATTTAATATCTTTGTCAGTGACATGGACACTGAAATTGAGTGCACCCTCAGCAAGTTTTCAGATGACACCAAGCTGTATGGTGTGGTCGACACATTAGTGGGAAGGGATGCCATCCAGAGAGACCTCGACAGGCTGGAGAGGTGGGCCCATGTCAACCTCATGAAGTTCAACAAGACCAAGTGCAAGGTCCTGCACCTGGGTCAGGGCAATCCCATGCACAAATACAAGCTGGACAATGAGTGAATTGAGAGCAGCTCTGATGAGAAAGGCTTGGGGTAATGTGGGTGAGGCAGAGGTTAAGACAGCAGCAGAAAGGAAATTCAGGTCAAAAGCAGTGGGAAAGTAAACACAAATAGAAAAGAGACAGGAAGCCCTGGGGGAAAAAAGGCAGGGCAAAAGTGATTAACAACAGAATCAGGATCAAAGGTAACAGAGGCTAAAACAGCCAAATGGGAAAGAGAAGCAGAAGGAAAAGGAAAGGAAAAAAGGCAGAAGGAGCAGAAGGAGCAGACTTTGTGGAAGGAGGCTTTCCTCTCTGGAGTCTGGAACAGACTTGATGGCCTATGTGTGTGTGCACACACCTGTAACACAAAAGACATGTCTCTCCTGATATTGGCAAATCCACTCCCTCATGGCAGAAGCTTCCTATTAAAAAAGTAATTTTTAATTACAAATTATGCCAAAAAGCAGTCACATGAGGAGGCTTTTTATGGTTATGGGGATTCTTTCTCAGGAATTACCCAATTCTTGAGCAGTTGACCTTGAAATTTCAGTATTTTTGCATGTAATCATTTTGAATATTATGTCTACCCAACAAAGGAACAGAGAAAGATGTAATTATTTAACTCCAGCAGAATGCAACTACTCTCATGGTGAGCTTGACTTTAACCTTAGTATCGCATTTACCAGATGCATCCTACAGTTATTCATCATTTTCACACATCAAGTGCAGCTTAGTTCCTTTGTTTTAACACTCAAAAATGTACTGCAGAGCAGCTGGCCAGATTGTTCATTCTGTTTGTTCAGGTCAGAGGAAATGTGAATATTTGAAACTTGTTAATATGCTTAAAAGGTAACAAAATCAGCCATACTTCAGTGTGCAATCTATTTTTTTAATAAAACAGTTTTCATCTTGCTATGAAAGGAGTTTAGGGTTTTCTTGTGAGTAGGAAATCAGTATGGATAAAGTTTCATCTCTTTTAAATATTCATCTCATTCATGCTTAGGATTCATGCTTACCTTTCAGAAGGCAAAAGATGGTGCTTTGCACCTTTTCTCTACCCACACTATGAAGACTTGATCAACATAAGTAAATAATACATTGCCACTAATTTCTGTGCTCATGGCCAGAAGCAAGATTGCATGATGTCTGCTAATGAAAATAATTGTGAGGAGACAGTGGACAAAATAGACAGAAATAATATAAAACTTAAAAAAAAAAATCTTAAAATTACAAATAATCGTCTACTGTTCTCTCTTCATTTGTATAGAAAAAGGCAGCTGACCTTAAATAAGACCTCTGTGAATTATTCATAACAAATAATTTATTAATCAAATTTCACTTTTTCTATTTGTGAACTAAGATAAAATTTCTCAAGTATATTTTACATTCAAAACTATTCATGTACTTCTTAATATTTTTTTATTCTATACAACAATCATGAGCAATATAGTACAAATACCAAGATAGGAAAGATTTTGTAAGTTGGGCTTGATATTGAGACTGGACTAATTACTTCACTGGGTTCAGAATTCCACTCCTTTAAGCTTCACAGGATATTTTGCAAGTCCACAACAGGGTAATGTCTGTCACATAACAAAAATTGAGTGTGGAATCTGAATTCTTATTACCTCATTCAAATGTATCAATGAGACAGATACTGTGTTAACAAGACAAACATCTCCACTTAAAAACTTCTGGTCAATTCTAGTCACAATTAAAGAATACTGAAAAGCAAATCATGTCTGAGTCAAAGGGGATTTTATTTTTTGCTGGCAGTGTATACTGGGTTTTTTCTAGCTCATTGTATAAATGTTTTTGAGATTGATCTGTATCATGGAATCATAGAATCATTAAGGTTGGAAAAGGCCTCTAAGATCATCAAGTCCATCTGTCAACCCAATACTACCATGACCTCTAAACTGTGTCCTGAAGTGCCATGTCCACAAGTTTTTTGACCATGTCCAGGGATGGTGACTCCACCACTTCCCTGGGCAGCCTCTTCCAGTGCTTGACCACTCTTTCAGTCAAGTTTTTCCTAATATCCAATGTTTGCATAACTTAGTATTTATTATGCTTGCCTGGACTCTCTTTTCTTCATTTTCTTTCCTCTTTTCAGCTTTTCATTCTAATGAAATTGTTTTCACCTATTAATGAGCTCCTTAGAAAATTACATTGAAATGTATTGGCTTGAGGCAAGGCTGGCATAAATTGCAATTCTGTGGAGTGTTTTCACGTCTTTTCCCTCTTGTTTTCTACCCAACAATTGGAGAGGCAATGACTTGTGGTTTCACTCTCTGTTGACTTCTCTTCCTGCTTTTTTGTAGTGTCCTTCTTCATCTTCCATGCTTGACCTTACAGCAGGGGCAGTGGAGAAGAGCTGATGAATAGTAAATGGACAGCAGATGAAAAAGATCCTTCTTCTTTCTGATGCCTCTTCCTCATGATGTCCATATTATTTCTAAATTGCTCTAGATACTTGCAGCTGGACCTGTCTCACATTTTCTGTTTCCATGCTATGTGTGAAGAATAAGGAATAAGGAGGAGTGGCAGGTTGTTAGCAAGGACAAGGACAGTGCTGCAAACATGAAAATTCTGTTTGCCCAAGGGCCAAAGAGAGCTCTCAGCCCTATTGTTATCTGATGTGAGCAGTCATAAAGGTAGCCTGGTTAGAAGGGGAAAATTAGTGAACAGAAGAAGATGTCTACTCAAAAATACTGACAGATAAATTGTCTCACAGCCTAGGAGCTGTGATCTTGGGAACTAGGTTTTAGAATCAGAAACATCCTTGAAAAGTGCAGCTGGCCTCCTCAAAGTACAGCTGCCATAACTAGAAAGCAGACATATTCTGAGATACCATGAATAAGTGCAAAACCAATGAGCAGTAGCACCAGGTCATCATGTGGAAAAGTGGAAATGATCTAGAAAAATAATATAGATCTGAAAGAACAGAAAACTTCGTCATCATTGGCTGTTACAGATGAAAAATAGAGATTAACAGCACCTATTAACAATTCAAACCCATGGTGTCCTATGATCTTTTATCTCTATGATATAAAGGGGACTTAATTTTTATCCAAAATAGAGACTTTCTCTCTGAGAACTTCCCATACTGCACATTTGTTTTCCTAAGCAGGTTGAGTCCCATACAAACTTTCTACGAGATCTTAGACTCCCCACAGGGAAAGCCTGGCTGGCACTAGGCTACTTGACATGACCATTTGTGAGGTGAGACTTTGTCTGTTATTTTATTGGTTTGTCTTCCCACCTCTGGAATGGCTGGGTCTACCTCCTGGGACCAGTTTGTCCTCACCTTTGGTATGATTTGTCCCCTTCTGAAATGTGTATCATTCACTTGATACTGGTATTACACATATCCCTATAAGTAATTTATCGTAAGTATATCTGGTGCCATATTGTTGATGACTTTGTTTGCTAATGACACATCTGTAGTAACTTGTAATAGTATATATTTACTTGGCTATTATATTGATTGTTATGACTTGTTGCTATATGACTGGTTGCTGCTATTAATTACTGCTTCCATACTACTGTTTGGTGCTGTACTATTGATTACTGATAGTAATTTATAATAGCTTTAATATAAATACCTATGTACACTTTATTAATCATAGGTATACTTGCTAGCAGCTATTTTTGTGTTAGTTTACTTGATAGTAGTAATTTTTGTAGTATTTGTAGTAATCTGTAATAAAGTGGATGAATCTACAGAGTAAACCCTCTGTGTCCTACAGTCACAATCTCTACACACTCACAGATTGAATAATCCATTAGGTCATGACACCATCACTCCACCATCTATCCAAGTCATTGCCAGTAACTTGGAGATCCAAAAACTCAAGAGTCCTCCTTTCTTTTGATCTACCTTCTCTTTCTCCATCAAAACCTCTTTCTCCTTCCTTTAGTTAATCCAACAGCAACCCATCCTCTCTCTTCTTCTAGGCTTACCGATCAATTTTCATTCTCAGTCTGTCTTCTGTACCTCTGGCCTTCAGAAAAAATCTCTCCACAGGATCCCTAATCATTACTTTAGTCTATCACCTATTCAGCCCCCAGTTCACCCTATAATTTAACCAGCTCCATAGTTAAACATCTCCCTATTAATTAAATGCTCCAACTGTAATTCCTACAATTTTTATTATCATTACTACCAATAATAAAAGAAAAACATTTGTCAAAAATCTTCAAAGCCTTACATGAATTCAATTCCTTACAGTGAGAAAAAATTCTCTGTAGTATTTCTCTGGACCTATCACAGGAATGAATTACATGCTTCAGGACTAAAGAAATACAAGGGGGCATTCAATATATCCTTACAGGCTTTGACATTGGGCATTATGCCAACTGGCCTCAGGTGTATGTAGACAGAGAGTTGTGCATCCTGCAGCCACAAGAATCACTTGCTGACCTACAGACCTCTAATCCAAGAATTATCTGATGTCATGAACAGTGACAAGAAGTCACTTTCTGTTATCAATTTTTGGGCTGCGGAATTATCATCTTGTAGCAAACTTGTTTATCCTTATATAATCCTTTATCAAGGACTGAAAAGAAAGTAGAATAATAGCAGTAGAAGACGGTCTTTTCAACGATATCTTCCTCAAAAGAAATATGTCATTAAATTATTTGAGTATTTGTGTGTGATTTGGCAAAAGCAGCTTTGTGCAAATGACAGAGAAAACGTACAGAAGTCACCATTGAAAGGTACTTTTTTCCTGCAACTACATTCCCACTAGAGCACTGTGTGCCTTATTCTTTCAGTTCTACACACTGAGTTTATGAAGAACTGAGGCAGCAATTCTCAAGAAATTAAACCAATGGGAGACTGGCTGATGAAGTATCACTAGGGTCTTCTCTTTCCTTTCAATTTAAGAGACTTATAAAATGGAATTCATGGCAGAAATTTTTATATGACCAATTGCTGCAAATCCTGAAGATGGATTAATCAGAAAACAAGTGATCAACACAATTGTGAATAAGATGAAAGGTGATCCATATGCAACTTCTCTATTACACTAGCTTTTTTAGGAAGGAATTTCTAGCATGAATTGAATTTGTCAAGTACTACATAACATTAGCTAGCTAGACAGGAGAATGAAGTAATTTTAAAATCAAGGGAAGTAATAGTTATATACCCACTTTCTATTTTTTTAGTTTATTACTGTATTCTTAGAACTATAGATGGAACCATATAGGGTAAGGTTGAGAAGAATTAAAAATATAAATAAATAGAACTGAACACATATACTTCATAGAATCATAGAATGGTTTAAGTTGGAAGGGACTTTTCAAGATCATCTAGTTCCAACCTCCCCACCACGGCAGAGACACCTCGCACTAGACCAGGTCATCCAGGACCTCATCCAACCTGGTCTTGAACATTTTCAGGGATGGAGCATCCACAACCTCCCTTGGCAGCCTGTTCCAGTGTCTCACCACCCTCTGAGTAAAGAATTTCCTTCTAATTTCTAATCTAAATCTACCCTCTTCCAGTTTGAACCCATTACCCCTCATCCTATCACTGCAGGCCCTTGCGAAAAGTCCCTCCCCAGCCTTCTTGTAGGCCACCTTCAGATACTGGAAGGGCACTATAAAGTCTCCCCGGAGCCTTCTCTTCTGCAGGCTGAACAAGCCCAATTCTCTCAGCCTGTCTTCATAGGAGAGGTGTTCCAGCCTTCTAATCATCTTTGTAGCCCTCCTCTGGACCCTTTCTAATAGGTCCATGTCCCTCTTGTGCTGAGAACTCCAGAGCTGGACACAGTACTCCAGGTGGGGTCTCACAGAGCAGAGTAGAGGGGCAGAATCACCTCTCTCGACCTACTGGCTATGCTTCTTCTGATGCAGCCCTTGACTTAAATAAAACTTACTTGACTAAATAAGACTAAAATAATTATTTTACTACTTCTTTTATCCACATTTAACAACCTTTTTGGGTTGGGAAAGTAACCTGGATGCTTAATCATGTTTTACCTGAAGACCTTCATGTCCTTTTGCCAACAACAAGTTTATTACAGCTATATACTTCAGAGCTGGCTGACAGTACCCATCTTCAGCTTTATGTTATTCTGAAACAATAGCACTCAATATTTTAGAGTCTGATAAATGATTGGCAAGCACCACTAATTTGCTGGATATTCAGGATACTGCAAATGAACTTCAAATGTAATGAGTTCTAGGAGCTGTCAATTCAGAGGAAAATTGCTCCTTAAGTAAAGAAAATGTCGAAGGTAAGAAGCGTCTTAGCTGGAAAAAATGTATACATCTCAGGATAAATTCAGATACAGACGACAGTATTCCAGTTTACTTCTCAGTTTCAGTAATTAACACTAGTCACTGAAGGAATTGCTAGTTTCACTGAACAGATTCCATATTATATTATTGCTTTATTAATTTGTATGTATTCTTCTGTAAAACACCAGATAATATTTTAAATAAAGAGAGGTGAAGGAGTCTAATCTGAGTCCATTGGAGGTAAAGGAGTTTAGTTGAAGGCCAGTAACTGGTAATGTATCTCAAGGCCCTATATTGGCTCGGTCCTGTTCAACATCTTCATTAAAGAGCTGGTTGATAGGGCAGAGTGTACCCTGTGTCAGCTGATGACACCAAATTGGGAGGAGTGGCTGATAGGCCAGAAGGCTGTGCTACTATCCATATGGAGCTCAACAAGCTGGAAAGGTGGGCTGACCGGAACCTCATGAAGTTCCAGAAGGTGAAAGCCCAGCCACCACTACATGATGGGGCTCACCCAATTGGAAAGCAGTTTGTCAGCAAAGAACCTGGGGGTCTTCATGGACAACAAGCTGACCATGAGCCAGCAGTGACCGTGAGCCTTGCTGCTAAAAGGTACAGAAGAAGACAAGTTGCCAGTTAGTCAAGGGAGGTGATAATTCCCTTTTACTCAGCGCTGGTGAGACCACACCTGGAGCTCTGTGTCCAGTGCTGGTCTCCCAAGTACAAGAGACATGGGCCTACTAGAGAGTCCAACCGAGAGCACCAAGAGGGACTGGAGCACCTCTACGCTTGTCAAAGTAGTTAGAAGACTTACATTTTAAAACCTTTTTTAGAATGGCCCCATTTAATTTGATAGTCCTTCTCTGACATGTAGCTTTCATAAGAACTAAATTTTTTGCTGGCCTGCAAATGATTATGTAGACAAAGGAATCTGTGATAAAATTGACCAAGAATGTATAGAGCTTCCAGGTCTTCAATTAAGGCCTGAAAATGTTTCCTCACTTTTTCTGAAATGAAATGGAATTCCCATGAATCAAGCTTGTCATCCAGTCAAGAAAATGAACAAGACTGAGAAAGTATGAAAGTAAAAAATGTAAAAGAGAAAAACAAATGAAGAGACAAGGGGTTCCTTAATTTTGGTGGGCTGAACTAATAGTCACCCTCCTTTTAGTTTATAATTGTTGTAATTTGTTTGCAACTTGTAATTTGCCCAGAAATTAAAAAAAAAAAAAAAAAAAGAAAGGTATCAAAAAAGACTAATATAGAAATTAGTTATGTTAGCATTTGTATACATACTTTTGGATTAGAGGTCAGGAATATTCTTTTACATAAAGCATGTTCAGAGATGCAGACTTTTCTTCTTCTGAAGTGAAAAATTGTAAATTCATAATTCATTCAATTATATCCCACAAAATTACTGAAATGTTTCTGTAAAAGGTATGTTTCTCTTTCCAATCAGGCAGGCTAAATTAAAATGTTGACAAAAAGAAAAAACTTGAAAACTTTTCTTCAGGTAAGTGTAGGAATTTTGCCTTCTGCATAACAATTCAGTGTAGTACTTCCATTTATCTCCATCATAACCTTTAAAATTCCACATACACTTTGCCCATTTTTCCAAATTAAATACATAATTTAAAATACACTGATTTATTTTATTTGGATGTGCTTAAAGTGACACAGGCAAGATTTCTGTGAATAAACCTGAGATGGAGAAATTAGCACATTTTAAAGCTCAATACATTTCGTTCTACTCCATCAATAAGCTGTACCCCAATGCAAAAATTAAATATGGAGGGAAAGAGAATGGGCTTCATTCATAATAAATCTATTTTATTGAACAAGTTGGTCTGAGGCTGAAAACAGTTGCCTGTGTATGGAAATATATTTCTGCATCCTTGAATCCCCCACACAAAAAAACTCTGTATTGTCTTAGACATGCACATTAAAAAGACAGAAAAATCTCTGTTCTACAAACATTCTCAATATAAACGGCTTTTTTTCAGAACATTTGTTGGTTTCTTCTTTTCCTTCCTGAATTGGTAACCATGTGTCCATCCAGTTTGTAGGACAAGATAGCTGTAAGACTCTAACCCTTTCAAACTCAAAAAACAGGTGGCTGAAAGTAAAGAACTTACTCATGAGCATTGAAATAACAGTGGGAAAAAGGAAGAAAAGGGAAGAATTTCATTCATTTTCCCAGAAAAGTAAGTTAGAAGGGAGGGAGCATCTGTGCAGGTGGGTTTTTTAAAGCAAAGCATAAGAATTAAATCATGAAACAAAGGAGGCTGTTCAGTATAAATGTAATTATATTTATTTTTTTAATAATAACTTCATTCCTCATATTTTTTTAAGTGTTGGTAAATGATTTAGACAGCAGGTGTCTTTTGGTAACACCTCCACTAGAATCTAAACCAATTAACAAGAATATAGCTTTATTCTTGGTTTAGTTTCTTCAGAAATTTTTCAAATACATAGCAGATAAAACTAACACCAGAGGCAATGTAGGCCCACTGATAAACGGGGAGGGTGCCCTGGTGACAGAAGATACAGAGAAGGCTGAGTTACTGAATACCTTCTTTGTCTCTGTCTACTCAACCGGAGTCTGTCCTGAGGAGCCCCGTGCCCCTGAGGCCCCAGAGGAAGCCAGGACAAGGGAGAAGTTTGCCTCGGTTGATGAGGACTGGGTTAGGGAGCAATTAAGCAATCTGGACATCCATAAATCCATGGGTCCAGATAGGATGCACCCACGGGTGCTGAGGGAGCTGGCTGAGGTCATTGCTGGACCACTCTCCATCATCTTTGCCAAGTCTTGGGAAACGGGAGAGGTGCCTGAGGACTGGAGGAAGGCAAATGTCACTCCAGTCTTCAAAAAGGGCAAGAAGGA
>VYZX01014275.1:0-15828 GCA_013401335.1 Brachypteracias leptosomus | reverse complement strand
CTGAGGGAGCTGGGTCTCTTTAGCTTGCAGAAGAGGAGACTAAGGGGAGACCTCATTAATGTTTATAAATATATAAAGGGGGAGTGTCACGAAGATGGAGCCAGGCTCTTCTCGGTGACAAACAATGATAAGACAAGGGGTAACGGGTACAAACTGGAACACAGGAGGTTCCACTTAAATATGAGAAGAAACTTCTTCTCAGTGAGGGTAACAGGACACTGGAATGGGCTGCCCAGGGAGGTTGTGGAGTCTCCTTCTCTGGAGACATTCAAAACCCGTCTGGATATGTTCCTGTGTAACCTCATCTAGGTGTTCCTGCTCCGGCAGGGGGATTGGACTAGATGATCTTTTGAGGTCCCTTCCAATCCCTGACATTCTGTGATTCTGTGATTCTGTGATTCTGTGAAATCAAAAGTACCATTAATGAACTAAAGTTTGTAAGAAAGACCTCTGACAGTATTCTGTAAAAAGAATAGTGATGATACTGATAAGGAAGGAAAAAAAGTAATAGAAGGAACTTTCCCAGGCCAATCCAACTATTCTATATGAAGCACATCCTTCAACATTCCTCCTAAACACCATTTCTACCTCAAGATACAACTTTTGCTCCTGTCATTTCTAGGTATTGTAGCCATTGAATCAGCAAATACAGTATTTAGTTATCATGTATTTCTGTAACTTCCTAATAAACTATAGCAAACTTATTTAATAGAGAGTCACAACTGTCACAGCATAGTAGATCAAATGATAAAATAAGGAAATGCTTAAGAGCAAGCAAGGGCCTGGATTTTATTGTTATGCCTGTGCTTACATGTCTTAGACACAGATCTGTTTTTACTAAAGATTGATGCTGAAAATTAGAAATTAGTCTTTCTATTGTTTATTAAGTGGGTCATAGTCTGCTAATGTGTGTCATAACACATAAAATTAACGTGTGCTGTAAAGACTATACACAAATGTTAATGACAATAAGCAGGATTATTATTATGTTGTTAATCACAAACCTGTTACTACCATAACAGTAACTATCCCTCTTTTGCTACATACTGAGGAGAACGCAGTGAAATGTCCCTTCCTAACAAATAGCACATTCTAATACAATGAAGTAAAATTTAAGATTTTTAAATACCTTTTTTCATCTTTCCTTCATGTTTATATTCTTTAGGATGAGGGGCTTCTGCTCACAGGCCAAAGATAGCTATTGTTGAATTAAGGTATGATCAAATAACCTAAATCCCCTCACTTTGCCTTGTCCCTGCATGTAAATAGAAACATAATTACGATGAAGCTTTTCCAATTTAAGAGGTCAAGAATACCTTCTTGCCTATGGCACTTGGTTCCATGTGCATTTTAAATGTTCCCTCAGGGTATTAATATACTTAGCTAGTTTACACTGATCAGCTAAAATGGATGCCCTCATCAGACATGCAAGGACACTGAAATGAAATAAGAAAGCTAGTGGTCTCTTGGAAATACAGTCTCAGGGTAATTCTCAATTATTGTTATCAGTCTTACAATCTGAAAGCCACATTCAGAATATTATTTATTACAGTTTCCTGTGGATTTTATGAGTATACAAAAGGTGAACTGAAAGGCTTGTAAGGCTTATAACCTACCAAATCCTTGGTTCAAAGTCTTTCTGCCCTTTAACAACTGAAAATAATTTCTGAAACAGAAACTTTCAAAATTCAGAAGTACGAAGAAAAAAGACACTAACAAGAGCTCTCTATAACTTCTGTTTGCAATTCAAAGTAGTTTCATTGGTATTTTGGGGCAATCCTCTCTCCTCTTTCTGTTTCTAACACACATACAGAATGGTGCAGAAAGGGGAGAGCCAGAGAGAATGGTGTCTTTTGGATAGCATAATTACCTGATAGATGTCAGCCACTATAACAGTTGTTTAAAATTCATGTTCCTGATAAAGTAGGCTAACTAACACAATACCCCACAGAGAAATCAAGTTCCATTCTGCTGTGTTTTCTATAATAGTGTTGCAAAATAATCTATGGATAAATCATGAAGACTCAGACATTCACAATGGGAATTGAAATACCTAGAAAACAATGATCTTCATGGCTAACTAAATAGGCCTTGTAAACACCATCAGCAGCTGCATTTTTTTACTTATCTTTCCCAAATGCCTACAGTATCATCTCTTAACATACTCAGAAGTGCCTTTGCCTGGGCAAGATAGTTTTCTCCTGTTGAGGGTCTTCTACTGGGCACATTTATCTGCTTCACATTTAAGGAAGCAGAATTGGCACCCATCTTCAAGGATGGGTTACTTAGAATGAATGCAGATAGTGGCAAATTTCAACTCACTCAGGGCTTAGTTGGCAGGGATGCTGTGGGAAACTTCCATGGAGGATAAAGGAGCTAGTGAGTGTTGGGAGTTTTTCAAGAACACTCTCCTAGACACACAAACCCAGTTCATATCGTCTAACCGCAAGGGAAGTAGGTGGAGCAAGAGACCCCCTTGGCTCAACTGTAAGTCTGAGTTCTGAGTCTGCTCAGAACCAAAAGGAAAATGTACCAGAAATGGAAAAGTGGAACATTACCCATTGAGAATTACAAGGCCATTGCCAGAGTGTGCACAGATGCAGTTCGGAAAGCAAAAGCTCAACTTGAACTGAAATTGGCCAGAGATGTCAGAAACTTCAAGAAAGGGCTTTTCAGGTACGTTATCAACAAGCAGAAGCAGAAGGACAGTATTGGCCCACTATTAAACAGGAGAAGAGAACTAGTCACCAACAGCACTGAAAAGGCAGAGGTCCTCAACATCTTCTTCGCCTCTGTCTTTACCAGCGCTGTCGGGTCCCAGACCACAGGAACAAAAATCCAGGTTGATGAAGACACAGATCCACCATCAGTGAAGGAAGAGTTGGTGTGTCAACTGCTTCAGGAGCTTGACCCATACAAATCAATAGTCCCAGATGCCATCCATTCAAGGGTGTTAAAAGATCTGGCTGATGTCTCTGCAAGGCCACTCTCCATAATCTTTGAGAAGTCATGGAGATCGGGAGATGTGCTTGGAGACTGGAAGAGGGCTAATGTCACCCCTATCCACAAGAAAGGTCCCAAGGAAGACCCAGGTAACTATAGACCCGTTAGCCTTATGTCAATCCCTGGGAAAGTTACGGAACGAATCCTCCTGAGGACTATCACAAGTAAACAGAATCATGTGACTGGGAAAAGTCAACATGGATACACCAGGGGCAAATTGCCCTTGGCAAACCTGATGGCTTTCTACAACAAAGTGACCTGTTTGGTTGATGTGGGCCAAGCAGTAGATATAGTCTACCTAGACTACCTAGACCAAGGCATTTGACATGGTCCCCCACAGCCTCCTTCTTGAAAAACTCACACGTTATGACCTAGACAAATGGTCTGTACAGTGGGAGGGGAGCTGGCTGACAGGCTGTACCCAGAGGTTGGTGGTAAATGGCTCATTCTCAAACTGGCAACAAATCACAAGTGGGGTCCCCCAGGGATCAATATTGGGCCCAGTGCTCTTTAATCTCATGAGTGACTTGGATGTTGGGATCAAGAGCACCCTGATGAAGTTTGCTGATGACACAATAATGAGTGGGGTAGTTGACACCCCAGAAGGGAGAGCCATCCTCCAGGAATATCTGGACAGGCTAGAGGAGTGGGCTAACAGGAACCATATGAAGTTCAATGGGGACAAGCATAAGGTCTTGCACCTGGGAATACATAACCCAGGAATGCAGCTCAGACTGGGATCCACCTGGCTGGAAAGCAGCCTTATAGCAGCCTGGGGGTCTTGGTAGGCAGTGAGCTCAACATGAGTGAACAGTGTGCTGCAGCAGCAATGAAAGCTGGCAGGATTCTGGTTGATATCAAAAGGGGCAACATTGGCAGAGATAAAGAAGTAATTGTCCCACTTCACTCTGCACTGATCAGGCCACACCTTGAGTACTGCATTCAGTTTTGGTCCCCCCTATACAAAAAAGATGCAGACAGGCTGCAAATGGTCCAGGGAAGGGCCACAAGGATGATCAGGGGACTGGAAGACCTGCTGTATGAAGAAAGTCTGAGAAAACTGGGATTGTTCAGCCTTGAGAAAAGAAGGTTTAGGGGAGACCTTATCACCATGTACCAGTATATAAAGGGTGGCTATCAAGAGGATGGAGACTCCCTTTTTACGGGAGTCACATGGAAAAAACAAGGGGAAATGGTTGCAAGTTGCTCTTGAGGAGATTCTGATTGGACTCCAGAAGAAAATTCTTTACAATGAGAAAAATTAAACATTGTAATAGTCTCCCAAGGGAACTAGTGGATTCCCTTGTATTAGACAATTTTGAGACTCAGCTTGACAGGGTGCTGATCCATCTCATTTAAACTATATTTTTCTATCTTGAAAGGTTGGACTAGATGATCCTTGAGGTCTTTTCCAACCTGGCATTCTATGATTCAGTCATTAACATACACACAGTATTATTTTCAATGTCAAGAGAGCTCCCTGCCCTGAACGCCAAATTATTTTAGAAAAGCATGACAAGGTCCTAACCATGCATTGGCTAGAAAGGCATTTAACTTGGGTATTTCATTCTGGGCTGTGGCTTCCACTATGAACAAGAAGCATTAAAAAGTTAAACACAGAATTCATCTCTGCTATAACGTCTAAGACATTTTTTAACTTTGTTCTTATTGCTATGTCTTCTGCTAACTAAAACAATTTCACCAGTTAAGGAGATTTAGATTATGGGAATGTTTTCTGACAAGCAGTTTCAGCAGCTCTTTATTTTACACTTGCATTTACTACTTTCAGGCTAAAACTGTATTTCAGTGCAGATGCTGTTCTACATATCCTTCCACTAGGAGATGTTCTTACTGTTTACTTACTCGTTACCTGTTTACCTACTGCTGAGCTTCCTATCTCAGAAATACTTTGTTTTCCTCTCAAGAGAAATTGAAAATATATTTAACAGATATCAGATTTGTGTTGTTAAACCCTGAGGTGAGAATGATAAAAAAAAAAAAGCTACACTGACCCTTGAAGGCAAAAGCAGTTCATAAATGCCTCTTTATTGTCATCACCATAATGTGTTCCACTTCAAATTATCATAGAATGAGAAATAGGTTCCTTGAGTTTCTCTAATGATTATTTTTTAACAAAAGACATTCGTAGGTTCAAATAACAATTTTCAACTGAACANACTAAGCTGCAAACTAGCTATACAGCTCTAAAATAATAAGATTGCAATCACAAGTTTAATCTCCCAGGGAAGCAACCTTAGAGTAAACTGAGGCACAACTCTTACCAAAAGGTGTCCCTGCCTGGAGAGGGGGAGATGAGCAGGACAAACCAGTCCATCTGTCCCAGAAGTTTAGTGTCAAATTCTTGTCCCATAAAATGAGTCTGAAATAGGGCTAACATTTATGTCATCATACAAAGTGCAGTGGATGGTACTGTGGTCAAGCTCTTCAAAGTTTTTGCTGGGTTTTAGCCTTGAGCCATGGCACAAAACACCTGNAGGTATTCCATCCCATATATGTCATATTCAGTACAAAGCTGAGGGATCACAAGGACCTAGACCCTTCCATTCAGTCTGCCTTATGTCTTCTGGGGGGCCTTCTTGCTTTTTGGGCCCTTCCCTTTGTTGCATGTAGTGATGGACAAATTTGGTAAGAGGTGAATCTCCTTGCATTCTAGTCAGTCCTCAGAGATTAGAGGGGCTAGGGGTGGCTGGACTTATGTCTTAATAGATATGCCAATTACTGTTGTGACTATAAGTCTGACACCAGATAGACAAACAGCCCATATGCTGTAGGTCTGGTTGCTGTGACTATAGGTCAGACACCAGATACACAAACAGCCTGTTTACTGTAAGTGTGGTTGCATTCAAAGCAAGCAGTCAGATACATGAATAGCATGGGTTATTCAAATGCAACATGTACAGATTCTTTAAGATTGTCAGTGATAAATGCACTAAGCTGCAAACTAGCTATACAGCTCTAAAATAATAAGATTGCAATCACAAGTTTAATCTCCCAGGGAAGCAACCTTAGAGTAAACTGAGGCACAACTCTTACCAAAAGGTGTCCCTGCCTGGAGAGGGGGAGATGAGCAGGACAAACCAGTCCATCTGTCCCAGAAGTTTAGTGTCAAATTCTTGTCCCATAAAATGAGTCTGAAATAGGGCTAACATTTATGTCATCATACAAAGTGCAGTGGATGGTACTGTGGTCAAGCTCTTCAAAGTTTTTGCTGGGTTTTAGCCTTGAGCCATGGCACAAAACACCTGTGAGAGCTGCTGTAATGAGCGGAGAAACATGGTAAGTAGCCTTCACTCCCTTCCGCATCCCCTCCTTGATGTCATGATAACACAGACCACTTGACCTTCGCCCAGCTCCTGTGTTTATTTTAGGCACCAGGTGCTCATTAGCAGTGCTGAACTTTGCAGTTTCCAACTGTTTTGTGCATCCTGCTTCCAACACCCTTCCCCTAGGCCTTCTTTTTTCTCAGCCCTGCTTTTGATCCTGATCCACATGTTACTGAAACGAGCTCCTGAACCTGGTTCCTGTCAGATGCTGAGCCCAGTGGCTGTCCACAGTCTCAGTGGTGACGGTGATGTAATTGCCACCAGGGAGAGGTTGAGTTCGATACGGGTTTTGTATATATTTCATTTTACTATCTTTGTCTTCATTAAAGCTGTTTTAGTTTTCTTTTCTAATTTGGAAGTCTCTCTCATTCCCTTTCTCTTTATGCCATCCATAAGTCTCTCTCCCTTATCCTCTTTCTCTTCCTCTATTTGTGGGGGAGGGGCTAACAGAGAGTGTCTGTTGTAGGTCTGGTGAACTGACCCTAAACCTCAGCATAGAGTAAGACAAATATTGTTATGGTTGGTAACAAACTGGATGTATATAACCCTGAGTACAGTGACATAAGAATGTTCCTCCAAAATGATGGGGAAGGTTATCACCATTGCAAAGAAAGGTTTACATTGATCAATAATCCTGGAATAGAAGGCAAAGATTCTCAAAAGTCATAGTAACTTCCATTACAGTTCTACAAGAAATGAAAGACAAATGTTGCAATAGTTTTACCGTGCACTGAATAGCAACTGGAAACAGATATTTTTTATCTTAAACTGAACACAGTACTTATCACAAAAAGATGAAAGTTTGGTCTAGGAAACTGAAAGCCTCTGTCAGAAAATTAAACAATAAGGATAGGAAGTGATGGCTGCAAATCTATCCAGAGTAAATCATTGAGACATCTATGAAATACAAAAGATGCAATTAAGTGCAGGAGTATGAAGCAGAAAAGAGTTATCTATGCATTGTCTGACATGGGAATTTAAATGTACCGAGTAGAGCACTCATGTTATTCCCTGTTGCCTTTCATCCTCCTATCCCAGGAAATTTCTTTACAATGTAACCTGAGCCAAAATCCCAGTGCCAACAAGAGCAGATCCTGAGGAAATAGTTTCAGTTTCTCTATTTATGAGCTAGCTTCATGTAACATATAATCACTAAACAAAACAAATTGCCACTCTTTCTGCATTCATAAGTTTTCAGAAAGACCTTGATAGTGGCAGATACTGGTAATCATAATTCCTTTATGAAAAAAAACCCTTATATTTTCTAGAACCTTCAGGAAGATATCAAATGTACTGTAAAATCATCAGTTCTGTTTAGTGGGCACTACTGCAGTTAAACAAAGGTATGTCTTCACATTATTATGTCCTTATTGTCACTTTTCATTTTCCTATGAGACTTCTGGCCTAGAAATAGGAATGGTAAAGTTAAGAGGCTGGTTAGAACACTTGAAGATATCAACTTTGCTGATTGTACCTGCACTTTAAAGTTAATGATAAATGAAATGCAGTAAAAGACCTACAGCTTAGTCAGAACTGCTCATGAATTCTCACTTTATGACCAATAAGTCAAAAGTAAAAGTTTAGCTACATGAAATGACACCAGATAACCCCATCACTAAAAGGTAAAGCACTGCAGAACTATTGCATTTACTTGCGCAGGCAACACAAATCTGGTGGCTATGTCTGTAAGTATATAAAGCAAACTCTATTTTTAGAAGGTCACAGTAACAGACAAGTATCAATATTAAGCAATGTTCTCAGCATGCATCTGTCTGAAAACAGCGGAATCACAGAAAGTCCACAAATCCTTCCAACAGTTAAATTGTTTTCAGTATAAATGGTGGCAGCATACATACAGAGTAAAGTAACCAGGTAGAATAAGTGTTATTGGAAAAATTACTTACAGTTTCACAAATGGCAGACAGACTGTAATATTTAGCAGAATAAGTTCTGTTTGGGAAAATAGAAGTAAATTGACTCACAGGGACCTTTTGAGCCACTTAAACTTTCTGAGCCAATTTTAACAATTTGAGGAAATTAAAGGGATTGGCCCAAGATAACATTGGTTGGTAAAGACATAAATTTGCCTCTTACTTTTAGTGACATATCTTATGAAAATTGCCATGATGGTGCCATATAGCTCTTTTACTCCTCTGAACCACTGAACACTAAGAGGAATGACTGAATATGTAAAACATTTTCATTTCATTCTTATGCATACTAAATAATCACATCTACTGGAGGTCTGATATTTTTCTATATGTAAAATATCTACAATACATGTGATTGTATTCTCAGCTCTGTAACTGATACATTTATTGTTTCTTCTGTTTCTTGGTACTGGCCAGAATGTATTATTTATATGCAACCAGACAACCAGTACCATTAACAGTAGTTCTAATGCAGAGAGGATAAGCTATTCTGGTGTAAAAAATGTATTTACATAAATGCACCATCACTTGTTTAGGACTTTTATTCCAAATAGAGCTGTTCTATACCTCTCCCATCCCTATCACCTGTGAAATGGTTAAAATTCTAATGTAACTGTCCACTAACCTGGCAATGAATTTGCAACAGTAGTTCAACCAAACACAACAAAGTAACATGGGTCTGTAAGAATTAATTTGAGGTAAGTGGCTTGACCTAAGACTGAAAGCCATAATAGAAATCCCAAGGCAAAACCAAAGACAGATAAATATGAATCATTTAACATCTCTTTAACATCTTTGTTGATAATATGGACAGTGGAATTGAGCACACCCTCAGCAGGTTTACGAAGCTATGTGGTGTGGTCGACACACTAGTGGAACGGGATGCCATCCAGAGGGACCTTGACAGGCTGGAGAGGTGGGCCCATGCCAACCTCATGAAGTTCAACAAGGCCAAGTAGAATGTGCTGCACCTGGGTCGGGGCAATTTCAAATACAGGCTGGACAATGAGTGGATTGAGTGCAGCCCTGACGAGAAAGGCTTCTGAATACTGGTTGATGAAAAGCTCAACAAGAGCCAACAATGTGCAAGTGCAGCCAACAAAGCCAACCATATCCAGGGCCACATCAAAAGAAGAATGACCAGCAGGTTGAGGGAAGTGATTCTCCCCCTTTACTCTGCTCTCATGAAACCCCACCTGGAGTACTGCATCCAGCTCTGGAGTGCCAGCACAAGAAGGACATGGACCTGTTGGAGTGGGTCCAGAGGAAGGCCACAAAGATGATAAGAGGGCTGAAACATACCTCCTTTGAGGACAGGCTGAGAGAATTGGGGTTGTTCAGCCTGGAGAAGAGAAGGCCTTATTGCAGCCTTCCAGTATCCAAAGGGGGTCTATAAGAAAACTGTGGAGGGACATTTTACAAGGGCTTGTAGTGATAGGATGAGGAGTAATGGGTTCACACTGGAAGAGACTTGTGTTAAGAAGTTCTTTACTTCTTAAAGAAGTAAAGGATGGTGAGACACTGGAATCAGTTGCCCAGGGAAATTGTGGGTGTTCCATCACTGGGTAAGTTCAAGCCCAGGTTGGACTCAAACCATTCCATGATACTATGATGAATCTATGAATTGGAATTAGAGCACAATCATTTCTTTAAACAATGTAACTGCTAGTTTGTAAGCAATCCAGTTGGAAAAGTGTGGTGTTTGAGGTATAAGATAAACAGTAATCAAGGTGAATTTCCATGAATCTTGTCTGAAATTTAGGTTTTAATTATATCTATACATTTCTATTCTCCTATATAGGCACAATGTTGGCCCTGTAGGTAAACTTCATTTGTGCTTTCATATTTTCATTGTTTCTTCCCCAGAATATATGTTATTTTCAATCAGCCAAGTCACTCTGTTCTGCTTGGTTTATGATTTTTAATGTGTTGTTTAAATTTCCTCTCTAGGCAACCCATTCCAGTGTTTCACCACCCTCACAGTAAAGAATTTCTTACTAATATCTAATCTAAATCATCCTTCATCCTGTCACTGCACTCCTTGATAAAGAGTCCCTCCACATTTTACCTGTAACATACCTTTAGGCAGTGGAAGGCTGCTACAATATCTCCCAGGTCCTTCTTTTCTCCAAGCTGAAAAACCCCAACTCTCTCAGCCTTTCTTCATATTGAAGGTGCTAAAGCCCCCTTGATTGCTTTTTGTAGCCCTCCTCTGGGTCTGCCCAGGCAGGTCCATGTCTTTCTTACTCTGGGGGCTCCAGAGCTAAACACAGTGCTCCAGGTGGGTCTCACAAGAGTGGAGTAGAGGTGAACAATCACCTCCCTTGACCTGCTGGCCACACTTCTTTTGATGTAGTTCAGGATGCAATTGGCTTTCTAGCTGTGAGCACACATTGCCAGCTCATGTCCAGCTTTTCATCCACTAGTACCTCCAAGTCCTTCTCCTCAATCCCTTCATCCTCCAGCCTGTATCCATGTTTGAGATTGCCCCAACCCAGATGCAGGACCTTCCACTTGGCCTTGTTGAACTTGATGAGGTTCACACAAGCCCACCTCTCTAGCTTGTCATATATATTCTCACTAGTGGACATCTAACCTGCCCAGCCAGAGAGAGTAGCACTATGAAGCCATTGTTTCTGTCTATGTTCATATGGGTGCTCTAAGTATCTGTCTGTGATCTCTGTGTCTGGCCTTCTATATATGTACACATGTAGTGTACATGTGTGCTTGGTGTGCATGTGCCTGCTGGAAATGCATCTTCAGCCTTACAACCAGGCTTACGACCAGGGATGTGTAGCAACAGCAGCCTTGCCTGGTTTAGTCTGTTGGACCCAACATGATATATTTTCCTCTAACACTGTTCTATTCAGTAACTCTTCTGAAAGTCTATTGAACTTCATTTTCTTGTAAGAAGTGCCATGTGGTGTTACTATGTAGGAATGTACTGGCAAAAGATACATTAAGACAGGTATAAATTCAAAGCTGAACAAAAGATTCGGGTTCCCTAACAACAAATGAAGTAACTCAGATTAGAGAAGAGAGAAAACAAAGATCTCATGGGTCACTCCTTCGTTTTTTCCCAGGAAGAGCAAGGTTCTACCACTGTGTCAGAACATTCAGTGGGGGGCTCTCTGCCTTCCTAAAACACTCCATTGGTCTTAGGTGAAGCAGGCTTCTCACAGGTTCCTGTTTCCAAACCGGAATAAGACACTTTTCTCAATTTATGTGGCCTAGTTCAACAACTGCATTTCTCCAAGCAAGTTTAAAGTTCCTAATAAAACTTCTTTTTATTGTCTAACAATCATCCCTTCTTTGATTGTCGTCTCTGCCCCATTGACCACGACTCTCTGGCTCCTTTCCTTCAGCCAGTTGGTAGTCCACCTCACTACCCGTTCGTCCAGTCCACACTTCCTCAGTTTAGCTGTGAGGATGCTGTGGGAGACCTTGTCAAAGGCTTTACTGAAGTCAAGGTAGACCACATCCACCGCTCTGCCATCATCCATCCACCTCGTTATATCCTCATAAAAGGCTATGAGGTTGGTCAAGCACGACTCCCCCTTGGTGAAGCCATGTTGACTGCCCCTGATGACCCTCTTAACCTTGATATGCCTTGAGATGGCACCAAGGATAAGGTGTTCCATCACTTTCCCAGGGATGGAGGTGAGGCTGACCGGTCTGTAGTTACCCGGGTCCTCCTTCTTGCCCTTTTTGAAGACTGGAGTGACATTTGCTTTCCTCCAGTCCTCAGGCACCTCTCCCGTTTCCCAAGACTTGGCAAAGATGATGGAGAGTGGTCCAGCAATGACCTCAGCCAGCTCCCTCAGCACCCGTGGGTGCATCCCATCTGGACCCATGGATTTATGGATGTCCAGATTGCTTAATTGCTCCCTAACCCAGTCCTCATCAACCGAGGCAAACTTCTCCCTTGTCCTGGCTTCCTCTGGGGCCTCAGGGGCACGGGGCTCCTCAGGACAGACTCCGGCTGAGTAGACAGAGACAAAGAAGGTATTCAGTAACTCTGCCTTCTCTGTATCTTCTGTCACCAGGGCACCCTCCCCGTTTATCAGTGGGCCTACATTGCCTCTGGTGTTAGTTTTATCTGCTATGTATTTGAAAAAGCGCTTTCTGTTGTCCTTGACCCCTCTCGCCAGGTTTAATTCTAAGGAGGCCTTAGCTTTCCTAGTTGCCTGCCTACACCCCCTGACAATAGCCTTATACTCTTCCCAAGTCGCCAGCCCCTCCTTCCAAGATCTATAAACTTTCCTCTTCCACCTAAGCTTATCCAGCAGTTCCCTGTTTAACCAAGCAGGTCTCCTGGCTCCTTTCCTTGACTTCCTACGTGTCGGGATGCTCCGATCTTGAGCTTCATAGAAGCAGTCCCTGAATGCTACCCAGCTATCTTGGGCCCCTTTACCTTCAAGCAGCTTTGCCCATGGGATTTCCCTTAGCAATTGTTTGAAGAGGTCAAAGTTCACCCTGCTGAAGTCCAGGGTTGCAACTCTGCTTGCTATTTTGTTGCTGTTACATGAGATCCTGAACTCCACCATCTCATGGTCCCTGCAACCAAGGCAGCCCTCAACCTTCACTGCTTCGACCAGACCCTCCTTGTTAGTGAGGATGAGATCCAGCAGTGCATCTCTCCTAGTCGGTTCCTCCACCATTTGCATGAGGAAGTTTTCATCAATGCACTGGAGGAACCTCCTGGACTGTGTCTGGCTGGCTGAGTGGTCCTTCCAGCAAACATCAGGGAAGTTAAAATCTCCCACAACAAGGGCCTGTGACTGTGAGGCTGCTCTCAGCTGCCTGTAGAAGGCCTCATCAACTTCCTCACCCTGATCTGGTGGCCTGTAATAGACACCCACAACAGTGTCACCCCTGCCAGCCTGCCCCTTAATTCTCACCCAGAGACTCTCAACTCTCTCTGCCCCCGTACAGTACTTTCAGTTTTAAGAGTAGCTGGAAAGTATGAAGTTCTTAAATTAAGTACAATCATATTTTTTAAATATGGTGGTTTGCAATTTGCATTAAACTATAGCATAAATGTTTTTAAATGCCATTTGAAATTATAGCAATTATGTCAAGAAAAGTAGAATTAGCACTTTTGAAAACATAGCAATTGTGTCAAGAAAAGTAGAACTAGCACTCTTTACACTCCCCTAAATTTAAGAATAATATGTATCAGACAACTGTATGTTCATTCTAACACACTGGAGAACTATTGACTTGAACAGAAAACCCAGCATTTAAATCTATCCCAGTTTTTAAATAATTACAAACAATTTATTAAAATATCAGGGTTTTTTTCCCAGATGTTAAAGGCATTAAGGTCTACTAAAACAGTAAGTTGCTTTAGGATTTGAAGTTTATGAAAGTTTCCTACATTCAGAAGCTACAGTATATGTCTTTGTAAAAACTGTGATATACTTGAACAGCTACTGTGCCAGAGGTATGCTGCAATCAGAAAGCTCAGGAGAAATATTCAGTACCAGAGAACCCATACATGTTAATTTTGTTATTGCCAAGGAAGGACAAAAGTGTAAGTATGAAGCCAGTATTCTATTAATCTTCATGGACAACGATCTAATGACATACATAGAGGAAGTAGGATGAATTTCCTTACCTATTCCATTAGTAAGATGCACTGCCACTTTCACACACACATAAAACCTGCCAGATTCAGACCTGCAGCCCAGGCATATATCACAGTGCACACATGTTCTAGTTTCCATGATGCCAGGAAAAAGAAAAAAAAAGAAAAACAGGTCTATCCAGGTGGTATTTTTCTTGTGACATGAAGCAGAAGAGGACAGCACCATGGCTGTACATACAAATAATCTTTGAAAACCCAGGCCCAGTATGTGTCCAACTCTGTTTTGAACAGGAGGCTGGAACAGATAAGACTCTAGGTCCCCTTCCAACATGATTCCTAGGATTCCATGACCCTATATTATTAATATTTTTCTTTCTTTCTTTCTTTCTTTTATCCATTGTGATTTACTGTTGATATTATTATTGGAATATTTGTAATAGTATATCATGTCAATACCCTACTCCTGAGGTGGAACCCTCTTGCACTAAGTACTCTACAAGCAGAAGAGTAACACACTGCATAGACCAGAGATGACAACAGACAGATCTGGAAATTACAAGGTACCAGTAAGACAGTAATAGTCAGTATGATAGGTAATATGTTTAAGCTAATCTGAAGCAAACTGCTGCCAAATACATGTAAAGAATAGCAATAAATTTTTGAAGTAGAGCAAATACTAACATTCACAAGAACTCGCCATGCAAAATTATGTACAATTCTGCTTAAAAAATAAGTATTTACAAATCAGTTTACACTTCCTTTGCAAAACTGTTACATTCCATTTCTTCAGGAATTATTTAAAGCTACATGTATTAAATCTCAGATGCTTCTTACACCAAAGTCTCCATAAAGTCTCGGATGTTCAGCAAACAACAGCTAGCTGTGAGCTATTGTGATCCGTGGCTAATCCTTTTCTTATACCCAATGTAGTTTCTCAGTATGAAAATGCTAACTTCTGCTTCAGTAGTTATTAAGGCCTGACAGATTTGCTATAATTATTACAAACCCCGTCTACAAAACTCAATGAACAAACCCCAGATTTACTGCACAACAAGAGCATCTTCTTTTCTAAATAAGTTTACTGAATTCAATACAGTATTTAAATAGCATTGCTACATTCATTAATGCCCAGAATTTATTACAACTTATTTAGCAGGTGAATAGTATACTGCTTAAATATATATGCCACATATTGCTAAAGATTCCTATATGATTTAAAATACTGCAGATTTAGTCACAACTCTTCTCTTTTTATATTTGGTACTTAGACAGCAAGTTTTGAAAAGTTAATTCAGAATTCAGATTCTTCACCACTGGACGAATTGGAGCAGCCCCTGAAGCCTCTTTTTCACCTGACCTCAAAAAAAAAAAAAGTTGTTAGAAAAATTATTAATGACTGATAGAGTTTACAATGTTTGCAGAAATCCTAACATAGTTAACAGTGCAGTTCACTTTTTTTTTTTTAATTATCAGCCCAGGCTAATACATTGCCAAATGGATTTCTAAATGGCTCATCATGCCTTTCTGATTACTTAAGAAATCTTAACCATATAGCTGATGCATGGTTGTCCAAAATCTAAACGAGGGAAGTATTAGGGTTTCAGAAAGTCCTGAAATGGTTTTTTTAAATATTCTTTATTATACACTCAGAGAATGGATATTTTCTTTTAACAGTTGGACAGAGAATTAGCAATAAACTTGTGCTTTACCTTTCTAAATAGCAAGAAATGGCGTCTTAAAAATCCCCTCAAAAATAATTTAGAATGTAAAGTTTAAACCATGCAACTCAGCTTGAAGGCATCCATACACAAACAAATTATGATAATCATAAAAGTCCATGCCATTGTATGTGAAATGAGCGCTTAATCTACTATTAAAGCTTTCCATTTCTCTAATCACTCTGTAATTCCAGACTACTGTCACCGTTTAAGGCTCAGAAATTTGTTTCACCCCTCTTCCC
>VYZX01014272.1:0-11394 GCA_013401335.1 Brachypteracias leptosomus | reverse complement strand
TCCTCCTCCTCCTCCTCCTCCTCTGCATCTCTTTATCAGCCCAACATCAGCAGCTCACGAAGCTCCTGGGTGGCTCAGCCCATATAAGCCAAACTCTCCAAGCATTTCCCTGGTTTCTCTGCATCCCTCTTGTGTTTTATGGAAATACAGGACTCAGCTTTTGACTTTTTTTTTTTTTTTCCCCCAGACCGAGTAGAAATTCAGCTTCTGCTGCTGCTCCCACCCTCAGATGGGCCACGTCTCTCCCAGACAGAGTGTATGACTTCCAGTCAAGGTGCTGGGAACACTGTGTTGTCTGTCCCTCATCCTGGTCCCATAAAACAAGGATTTGTCACCGTCTCCCAACAGTGTCACCAACCACGAGGTTCCTTCTGACACTGCCCAGAGACACCGTCCAAACCTGGGTGTGTTGTCACCTCACTTGCTTCAGCTGTTCTCTCCATGGCAGGTCCTTCAGTCACCTGCCAGGGGATCCCTTCTGCTCCTCATCTCTTTTGTCACCTCTCCTGTCTCCAGCTCTCATTTGCTGCTCGTCCTTCTCATGCAGAGATGAAGAACAAAATATCTGAGCACAGACAAGGGCAGTTTTTGCTTCTGAGCAGTGAAAGGTGACAAATAAAAGGTCTCTCCAGGATGGGCTGGAGGCTGGAGAGGCTACAAAGCATCCAGGGATAGGACAAGGGGCAATGGGTGTGAGCTGGACCAGAGGAGGTTCCACATCACTAGGAGCAGAAACTTCTTCCTGGTGAGGGTGCCAGACACTGGCCCAGGCTGCCCAGGGAGGTTGTGGAGTCTCCTGCTCTGGAGATGTTTAAAACCCCCCTGGACACGTTCCTGGGTGACCTGCTCTGGGTGATCCTGCTCTGGCAGGGGGGTTGGACTAGAAGGTCTCTAGAGGTCCCTTCCAAGCCCTGACACTCTGTGATTCTGTGACCATCTGTGGCCTCCTTTAAAGACCAAACGTGAAGAACTCAACACCTTTGGTTTCCTTCAAAATATGGAACTATTTTGGATATCCCTGGTCAAGGAGCCACCAGCTCCATTCCCATGCTGGGTGCTGGTGGTAGGACCCCCACCTTCACCCCCTGCCCACCTCAGCAGGGAGCTGTGGAGGAGCATCAAGGAAGGATGCCCCAGGGTCCTCACACTCCTCACCCCTCTTTTGGAGACCAGGAGCTGGGCAGAACAACAACAACAAGTTTTGAGGAGGGAGAAGCAGCCACCCAGACTGCTGGAGAGCAGCCCAGGACATGGTTAGAGGAGAGGCAAGAGCTGGGGGCTGGTGGAGACTCTTGGAGGGGAAGGAGCAGCGTTGGCCCGGGGACAGAAGGGGCTGATAAACATCCCAGCAGAGTTTAGATCCACATGGGTTAGTCACAGGCTGCTGAGATGCTTCAAGAATGATACAACCACTTCTCAGCCCTTGTTTGCAGCTCCCCTTGACCCCGTCCCAGCTGTTTAAATGTGGAGCTTGTTTTTCCTCCAGATATTTTCATGCCCACGTGACAAGCTCTGGGCACTAATGCCCATGGCAGGGGGGTGGAACGAGAGGAGCTTTAAGGTCCCTTCCAACCCTGACAGTTCTAGGATTCTATGATTAATAAGAGATGGAAATGGTCAGAAAGCCAATGGGATCCTGGGCTGCATCCAGAGCAGCGTGGCCAGCAGGGGAGGGAGGGGATTGTCCCCCTCTACTCCACCCTCCTGAGACCCCACCTGGAGCTCTGTGTCCAGTTCTGGAGCCCCCAGCACAAGAGAGATCTGGACATGCTGGAAGGTGTCCAGAGAAGGGCCACGAGGATGGTCAGAGGCTGGAGCACCGAGGAGAGACTGAGAGAGTTGGGGTTGTTGAGGCTGGAGAAGAGAAGGCTCCCAGGGGACCTTCTGGTGGCCTTCCAGGATCTGAAGGGGGCTCCAAGAAAGCTGGGGAGGGACTTTTGAGGCTGTTGGGTAGTGGTAGGACTGGGGGGAATGGGTCAAAAGTAGAGGTGGGGAGATTGAGATGAGAGGTTAGGAAGAAGTTGTTGGCCAGGAGGGTGGGGAGACACTGGCCCAGGTTGGCCAGAGAGGTGCTGGAAGCCCCATCCCTGGACATTTTTCAGGCCAGGCTGGCTGGGGCTGTGAGCAACTGATGGAGTGGGAGGTGTCCCTGCCATGGCAGGGGGGTTGGAACTGGATGAGCTTTGGGGTCCCTTCCAACCCTGACAATTCTGTGATTCTATGATTTATTTTTCCAAGGAGTTGAAGAAGGGGCTCCTTGGTAGAGATCCCTTCATGGTATCTCCCTCCACACAGAGCCACCAGCAAGTGGATCAAATACCACCCAGCAGTGAGGGCCAAGCCTGCACCACACACCCTGGTAGGTCAGCAGGGTAGGCAGAACTTTCCACCAGACCTTCCCAAGGAGGTTTGTAACCCTTCTCCATGGCAATAGGACCTGCTGCCCTCGGGCACTAGCTATGATGTGTTTGGGTGAAGTCAACTCCTTCCAAGGTCACTCCTCACTTCCCTCAGTATCAAACCCTGGCCATGAGGACCCTTGTCCCATCACTTGGGTGCTTGGGGGCACAGGGACAGTCCCAGGAGCTCTGGGCCAGGGAACTCAGCTTGCACATACCTGGAAGAAGAGGGTGTCACAGGAGGGCACGTGGGGAGGGGGACATCTGAGAGGAAGGGGAAAGGTGGTGGGAGACACTTGCCTGAGGGACCTCAACTTCTCCTGTGGGAAGGGGGTTTGACCTTCAGGAGACAGAATTACAGGGACCATCTGCACTGTGCAGCTCTGCCCTGGCATCCAACCCTCAGAGCCTTCTCCTCTGGTCCCCATGGAGAGACACCCCCATGTGTGCAGGGACCTTGCTAGAGAAGTGGGTTTGTGGCCCTGGAGTCCCCCCCACCAGGATAATGCCCCACATGAAATTTCATAGAATCATAGAGTGTTTGAGGCTGGAAGGGACCTCCAGAGCTCATCTGCTCCAACCTCCCTACACCAGCAGGGACATCTCTACCTAGGGCAGGCTGCTCAGAGCCCCATCCAGCCTCACCTTGAAGGACTCCAGGGATGGGGCCTCCACCCCCTCTCTGCGCAGCCCATTCCACTCATCTATCACCCTCACCTTAAAGAACTTTTCTCTAATCTCCAGCTTCAATCTCTCCTTTCCCAGCTTCAAACCATCACTCCTGGTCCTGTCATTACAAACCCTTTGGAACAGACCTTCCCCTGCCTTCCTGGAGCCCCTTCAGGTCCTGGAAGGTCCCTCTAAGGTGCCCCTGGAGCCTTCTCTTCTCCAGCTGAACAGCCCCAACTCTCCCAGCCTGTCCCCACCCCAGAGATGCTCCATTCCCCTCAGCATTTGGGTGCCCTCCTCTGGACACTCCAATATGTCCCCATCCTTCTTGCCCTCCCACAATGGACGTGGCAGCTCCTAAGGAGCATCATCCACCCAACACCTGGTCCCACAGCACGCAGGGTTCACAAGCAGCAGTGATCCTACCATGGGGCAGCTCTTCTCAGCCAGGTTCCTCCCACCAAAGGTACCTCTGGAGGGGTTGAGGAGTGACCCAACAGCCATAGGGAAGTGGAGGGACCTCCAGGTTGTTCATCTCTATATATTTAGGCTGGATATTAGGAAGAATTTCTTTACTGGAAGGGTTCTCAGGCATTGGAATGGGTTGTCCAGGGTAGAGGTGGAGTCACCATCCATGGAGGGGTTTAAAAGACATGTAGAGGTGGTGTTGGGGATATGGTTTAGTCAAGGACTTGTCAGTGTTGGGTTAATGATGGGACTCCATGATCTTAAAGGTGTTTTCTGTGATATTGGTGCTGTATCCACAGGTACCTGCTCTTTAAAGCTGCCACCAACAGCAGAGGAAGAACCGGACAAAACCCAAGTGGCTCCCACAACCCCCACCCCACAGAGACCCCCCCACTGAACCCTAATTCCCTGCCACAAACAACTCTTCCTCCTCCGAAGATTTCAAGCCCTGCTGAGCCAGCTCAGCCCCAGGAACTCCTCACCCTGCGCCTGGTGCCACCTCCTCAACTTCACAGCATCTTTTTGCCCTCAATTTCTCCCTTTGTCCACCACAGCAAAGAGCCACGAGCTGCTGGAAACCATCTCCTGCTTCATCCACTCATGGACACCAGGTTAACTCTGGCTCCTGCAACACGTGGAGCTCCAGGATGGCCCCGTTGAGCCCATCCAACAAGAGGTGCTGCCCCAAGCCCTGTTGTTGACCTCAGGGGGCAGCAATAGAAAATGAAGATTAATTAATGAAGATGTGAATTTGGCTCCCCAGCATGGAGAAGTCAGGGCAAAGCTCGTGGCTGTTTGGGGCTGTTTATAAACTGCTTCCTAGTTACCCAAGTTTGTCCTTTTCATCACTAAGAAGACGTGTTATGATGTAGCTACAATATTTCTAAATATACCCAATATTGTGAAGGGATTGGGGGTGCCTGGAGCCAGCCCAAGAGCTGAGCAACGACTGTGAGATGGGCAGAAACAGAATATTTCCCTTTAAAATATCTTATTTTAAAATACCTTATTTTCCCTTTAAAATACCTCATTTAAAATACCTTATTTTCCCTTTAAAATACCTTTAAAATACCTATTATTTCCCTTTAAAATACCTTATTTCCCTTTAAAATACCTTATAACTTATTTGGAGAAGTTCCTGAACATCCCAGGTAAGGGACAACATCCCACCAGCCACCGTGCAAAGAATGGGGGGGAAGAGGGAAAATAATGGGGAGAGAGGAGCAGCTCAACTCAGGGGGCTCCAGCCCCGTGGGGAGGATGCCCCAGCCCTGGTCCCAGTCCTGGGTGGCTGTGGGGAGCTGGAGCTGCAGATGCACCCCAAGAGCCAAGACCCCATCCCCTCCCAGCTCTGCAAAACGAGTGTTAGCAACGACACAGCCCAAGGTGCCACCAAGGAGCTGGACCAGGAGCTCCCTCCTCTCTCCTACCCTCAGTAGGAGACCTCAAAACTTGCTATAGTTCAAGGCCAAGAATCTACCCTCCTGTTCCCCCCTCCTGAAGAGACATCACAGCCAGGGGATAACATCTTCCAGATGTCTGCAAGGCCAGTCCCACTGGAAGGAGCTCCCATTCCTTCCCTGCCCTCCTGCCCACGCTTCCCTCCCGTGCTCATGTGTCTGGTTTGACAGACTGAAGAGTTGGGGTTGGTCAGGCTGGAGAAGAGAAGGCTCTGAGGGGACCTTCTGGTGGCCTTCCAGCATCTGAAGGGGGCTCCAAGAAAGCTGGGGAGGGACTTTTGAGTAGGAGTGGGGGGAATGGGTCAAAAGTAGAGGTGGGGAGATTGAGATGAGAGGTTAGGAAGAAGTTGTTGGCCAGGAGGGTGGGGAGCCACTGGCCCAGGTTGGCCAGAGAGGTGCTGGAAGCCCCATCCCTGGACATTTTTCAGGCCAGGCTGGCTGGGGCTGTGAGCAACTGATGGAGGGGGAGGTGTCCCTGCCATGGCAGGGCGGTTGGGACTGGATGAGCTTTAAGGTCCCTTCCAACCCTGACAGTTCTGTGATTCTCACTCCCAAAGCTTTAGCTCGATGCCTTTACTCAGGGGTGTGGAATCTGTGTGGGGTGGGAGGGCTGGGAGGTGCCAGGGCAGAGGGGCTGGGGTGGAACATGGGCAGGGTGATGCCCGATGCCAACCCCCCTGGGTCTGCAGCCACCAGGCTGGTGTTGGCAGGAGCAAGTGCCACAAGTGGCAGTTCACAAGTTGCTGCAATGTGAAACCCACTGATAGGAGAGAGGGGTTTGTCATCAGGGGCCTCAGTGCCCCGAGCAGCTGGGTGAGAGCTTGGGAACAGCCTGGGATGCTCCGGATGGCTCCGTGTTCTCACTGCACCCGGCAGCACAACACCTCCTGGGGCTTCCCTGGGCAGAGGGACCCATCGGCCTCCTGGGCTGGTTCTGTGATTGTTTCTCTGCTCCAACCATCCCATCCCATCTCACAGAACCCAGCATGGTGGGGTTGGAAGGGACCTCTGGAGATGCTCTGGTGCCACCCCCCTGCTCCAGCAGCTCCCCCAGAGCAGGGGCCCAGCAGCGTGTCCAGGCCCCTTTGGGATCTCTCCACACAAGGAGACTCCACAACCTCTCTGGGCAGCCTGGGCCAGGCTCCAACACCCTCACCCCAAACAACCACCTCCTCCTGCTCACATGGAACCTCCTGGGGTCCACTTGGTGCCCGCTGCCCCTTGGCCTGTCCCTGGGCACCACTGACCAGGGTCTGGCCCCAGCCTCTTGCCCCCACCCTTTAGCTCTTGAGCAGCATTGATCAGATCCCCTCTGAGGCTTCTCTTCTGCAGCTCCCCAGCCCCAGGGCTCTCAGCCTGTCCGGGGCACAGAGATGCTCCAGGCCCCTCAGCATCTTTGGAGCCCTCAACCATCCCATCCTGGTGCCCCATGGTGGAGGGAACCCCTGCTCCCCACTGGCACGGGCTGTCCCCCCAGCCCTGCGAGCTGGCATTTTCTAGGTGCTAATCCCAGCTCCTAACAATGCCAAGGAGGAAGGAGGGGAGGATATTTTTTCTGAACCTCCAGGGATTGAAATAGAAGAAGAAAGTCAGTTCTGCCCTATCCAGTTACCGCAAGGCAATCTAACTGGGCCAGTTTCACTGGCAGGTTTGACTGGCAGCCAACTTGCTTTGTCTTCTAGGGCCTAAAGCTGCTGAGGTTCAAAGGAGAGCTCAGTGAGAGCTTTTCTCAGGACCTCCTGGCCAGCCAGAGCTGGACACTGTGTCCTGGGTCCTTCTCCTCCCTGTGCCACCATCCTGAGTCCCTCCTGAGTGTCTGTCCCACAGACACAGACACACAGACACTCACAGGAATCTTCCACATCACTCCGTGTTCCACCAGACAATTCCCCAGCTCCCTTTTCCCAAACCCCACAGGTTTCCTCCCTTCCTCCTGATCCCCATCCCAATTCCCAGTCGACTCCTTCTCCTTCCAAGATTCAAACCAAAATAGCATCACTAGTGAGGCTGAACACAAGAGTCCCCCCCACCAGATGAAGCAGCTCTTTGAGCATCAGCTGCCAGGATCACCTGTGAACCAGTGCAAATCCCTCTGGAGTCACTGGGATCAACTGGTCTCACCTCCAGGAAGGTTTGTCCTGCAGCACCTGCAGTTCCCACTGTGGGGAAATTTTCCACTGGGAAAACAACCCCAGTGCTCTCCTGGCTCTTTCTGTGCCCCAGCCCACGCCAGGCACCACTTATGGAAGGTGAAGGCTGCAGGGTGGGGGGAACTATTTAACCCCTTGTTCAGGTCTGCAAAATAAACATTTATTTCTCCTATTGCTGCAACTTCCATCTTTCTCTCCCTGTTTTCTTCCAGGTCCTGGCTGGGAGAGGACCTTCCTATAATGAACTCCACACACATCCATGCAGAGTATTTCCCATCCATGCAGAGTATTTCCCAGTGCTCCCAAGCTGGATCCCTCAGCTGGGAGACCCAGGGTGCTGCTGGGGTGACCTGGGTGAGGGATCCGAGCCAGGGCAGCCCATTAAGAGGGGTTAAGATTAAGATCCACCACATCCAGCTCCTTTTCCACATAAACCCCTGCTCTGCTCACTCTGCTGATACTCCTCAGCCCTGTCCCATCCCAGCAGATGCAAACCCAGCCTGGGACATGGAATCTGCCCGTGACCACATAGATAAATAGCTGAAGAGGCTCCTTCCACTGTCTGGCTCAGCCTGCCGTGAAAAACGAGGGAGAGCAAATGCTTCCCAGCCTCCCACGCACCAAGCACATACCAAAATATTCTTAGTGCAGAGGTTAGTAAATGTTAGAGGGAAGCAGGATTGGCTCCCACTGAAGGCAAGGCACAAAAAGAGGAGAGGGACTGGCACGGAGCTGAAGGGTTTGCCAGGTGTAGAGAAGGAGGCAAATGCAGCCAAATGCAAAGAAAAGGATGTATTTGAACTGAACGAGGAGCACAAAGAGCTTGGGGCAAAGCCTGGGGTGAGTTCTCCAAAGCAGCAAACTTTTTTTGGTTCCACAAGAGCCAGAGGCTGTTCAAGCTTTTGCACAAGGAGAACTGAAAGGACTAAAAGTCTGTAGAACTCCGAGGGCTGAAAAACAGGAGGAAAAAGAAATGTAGCCCGAAGAAGAAATGCACCAGCCCCTCTGGACACGTTCTGGGAGCACCATCTCTGCTCCCAGCCCTGCCAGAGGATGTTCGAGAAGAAGAAGAGAGAAACCCCTCAGGGCCAGCACAGGTTTTGGCTTTGTGAGTAAAATGTTGGGGTTTCAGGGAATATTCTGTTCCCTCCTGGAGCTGGAGGAGGTTCCCACCTTGCTCCTCTGGTCTCTACACGGCAACTCTCCCTCCCTAGCTGGCACAAAGCACCTTTCCTGGGGTACCTGTTCTCCACCTCATCCCCTAAACCAGCCCAGGTCGCTGACATCCCTCAGAACAGCCCAAGCATGGGGAGATGTCACTTACATCTACAGAGTGCTCCCTCTGAAGACGTTTCCTGGGCTCCTTCTCACAGTGGTTGAGGGTCACGTCGCAGTTCTGAGGGCCTGGAGGGGAATTCTCCCTTTGGTCCTTCTGCCCGAGCTCCAGGGGGATGCTCCCATCCGGATCCACCACATCCAGCTCCTTTTCCAGCTCCTCCATCTCCTCCGGAGACAGGGTGGACAACAAGACATCAATGTCTGGATCTTCGCTGACTTGTCGCCGGTATTTGGCCACCTTGGACATCTTGGCTCGCTGGCGAGACACGGTGGCGGTTGTGTGGGTACCCAAGAGAGGAGAAAAAAAAGGCAAGAAGCCGAAGCTCCCGACACTGCAGCAGGTGCTGAAGTGTTAAATCCCAGCAGCTCCCCAGCCCTGCAGCCCCGGGGTGTAGTGGTTATAAAGAGGGGACACCCCTCGGCCCAAGGGTTGGCCAATAACAGGGTCCAGCGGCGGTTGGGGCGCCGGGAAGCCAATGGAGCCCGGCGGGGGGCGGGGAGTGGAGCTCTCAGGGCAGCCTGAAACCCGAGGACATTCCAGGGAACCATGCAGAGCTCCATGACCAAATTTAGTCCGGGAGCATTTCGCCTTTTAAAGGCAATGGGCCAACCTAGTGAGAAAACAGGGAAAAATGCACCAGCTGGCGGGGTGGGGAGCTGGGGAGGGGGGGAGGAGGAGCCCTGCGTGTGCCCAGAGGTGCCCCAGGGGCTAGTAAAGAGGTCAGGGTGGCTACGGAGATGTGGGATGTCACCTCTGATAGAGGAGGGGAGAGTTCTGCTGAGGCAGTGACAGCCCTGGGCTGAATTCAGCAACAAAGTGGCCACCCCGGAGAGTGTTTCCCTCTTTATCCCGCTGCTCTCCAGGGTCTGTGGGGTCAGCCGAGGTGCAGAGCCCCTGGGGAAGGAGCTGGTGGGTGGGTGGTGGTGGTGCTGGTGCACACTGGTTGGTTTCCAAAGGATGTGCAGAGTCCAGCACCTCTGAGACAGGGAGGACACAGTGAGTGCCAGCCCAGCCTGGCCACCCTGCTTCTTGCTCTGCAAGGTCTGAGCCCAGCATGGTCCTTGGGTGGCTTGGTCAGAGCTTGTGCTGAGCCCCTGGTCTCTGCAGAGGAGCTTCTGCAGCTGCTCTTCAGCACAATCAGAGAATCATAGAGTTGTCAGGGTTGGAAGGGACCTTAAAGATCATCCTGTTCCACCCCCCCTGCCATGGGCAGGGACACCTCCCACTCCATCAGTTGCTCACAGCCCCAGCCAGCCTGGCCTGAAAAATGTCCAGGGATGGGGCTTCCAGCACCTCTCTGGCCAACCTGGGCCAGTGTCTCCCCCCCCTCCTGGGCAACAACTTCTTCCTAACCTCTCATCTCAATCTCCCCCCCTCTACTTTTGACCCATTCCCCCCCCTCCTACCACTACCCGACAGCCTCAAAAGTCCCTCCCCAGCTTTCTTAGGGCCACAGACACCCCTTCTCCTGCACAGACCAAGGCCCTGAGTCTCTCCAGCTGGTTCAGGCACTGTCCTAAGCTTGGGCTTCATCTGGAGGCATCTACATCCCACTGACCTAATCCACTGACAGACACCTCCCAACCCACCCAGAGGGACAGGAGCAGGGGCTCTTCTCTCCAAGCCTCAGAGCAGCTCTGCCCCGTTTTGTACCCATTTATTATGCCTCCAACTTCATCCTTTTTTCTTCATCCTTCATCACCCTCCTAACATTCACTGCCTGCTCTCAGGCCTCTCTCTTTGCTGCTCCAAACAAGCAGCCCTTTGGTCTTCTGCTGTGCAATCAGCTCTCACTAGGATTCCCTCAGCAGCTTGATCACCTTCTCTGTAGGTCTCCCTGACCCAGATCCCACCCTGACCACGGGCACAGGCTGCTCCAGGTGACTCTCCCAGTGCCTTCTGCCACCAACTGGACACTCCTCACCTTGATGGGAACTGCCCATCCTTGCTGCATTCCAGGATTCCGTTTCTCCCCAGCCCAGCACTGCTCAGACCCTTCCTGTGACTCACTGGCACCACTCAGATTTTTCCCAGACTGTAGAAGAAACTCTTGGGTTTAGTTTCCAAGTGCACAACCTTAAACATTGTCAGGCTGAATTTCATCCCACTTCACCCCATCACTTCCCTCTCCCTGATATCACAATCCTGGTGCTTCATGGACTAGGGGGGACGTGGCCACCCCCTTCACCTTCTTCTCCTCCCCTCACCCCAAAGGCTGCACCAAAGGCACCAGGAACCAGGGTCAATTCATTGTCTTGCTGTCTATTTGGTGTCCTCTTCAAACCAGTGTCTTGCTTGTCCCACCTGCTACAGCCCTGGCCCTCTAACATGCTCTCTGGTTGCTTTTCAGGACATACAGTTCAAGAAGGTTTAAAACTGTGTCTTCTGGAAGAGAAATTGGAGTTTATAGAGTTTGGGGATGGAAGAACTGGCCAGATCCCTGGTACCTCTACCCAGTGTCACCAAGTGCTTGGAAGAACTCAGGAATAAACTGGGAGCTCAGCTCCAATTGGGAAAAAAGGTGGAGAGGAACCAGAGCTACGTGTCTCCCTCTTCCAGGGAAGATCCAAGTTTCCTTGGGTGTGTCACCCTGATCTCCAGGGACAGGGGACATGGACAGTCCCAGGGACAATCTGCAATGCTGGAAGAGAGAAAGAAACTTTCCACTGGTGAGCTAAACCTAGTCTGTCTGTCTGTCTGTCTGACACTCCTTCAGGACTTGTCCTGTGTTGTAAATCAGTTTTCAACAGAATAAAGTCACTATCAACACCCTGAGAAGGTCTCTGTCCTGTTGTTCCTGAATCTGCACTCCTGTGATAAGAAGCACCAGACCCTGAGTTCCCTAAGAAGGTGTAAATGTGACCTGGAGGGCTCCAAGTTTCTTCTGAAGTATCATAGAATCATGGAAT
>VYZX01014269.1:39309-50720 GCA_013401335.1 Brachypteracias leptosomus | reverse complement strand
CAAACCTTAAACCACAACAAGCCTTCAAAATGCCTTCTCAATCCATGAGTACCTGTCCTCTAACACACCTGTGAGAGTCCTTCCAGCCCATTATACTCTCCACATTGACAGCAATAGCAGCATATTCATTGTGAATTTGGGCTGCCAACGTTGTAAAAAGTCTGGGGTTTTTAGCTGTCTTATAATCGGGGCAATCCTCCTCTCTCATTCCCCCATTGTCACTGTATGGCTAGAATAACATTTCCCTACCCTGTTCAGGGTTTGCAACTTTAAGAAAAGAAAACTCAGGGAACAGAGATAAGGAATTTCAGTACACTGCGAGAATGATTGGACATCTGCAAGATGTTAATTCTACATTTTGTTTCTTTAATTCATGTTTATAATTGGGGAATTAACCTTTGGGAGCTGTTATAGAAAGAAGGGCACAAAATCTGAATGGCAAGAGAAATGGAAAGGAAAAGCAATTGTGTGGTTTCTCACATTTAAAATAAGGTTGTTTAAAATAGACAAAGAGAGATTCAGTCATTTCTGTGCACCTTGCAATGCTTATATGCATTCGCTCCTCTGTCAAAAATGTGCATCCTCTCAGGCTACTCAACTTCACACTACAGACACAGAGGTCACAGCATGAGAGCGAGAAGACATCTGAGTTAGCACAAAACTGCCTCACTCAGCTGTTAGCACCATTTCAGCTGCAGAGGCTGAGTCACGACTGCTGAGGCCAGGTGACCTTGGTGGGCTGCAGAGCCTGAAGATCCTTTGCCAGCTGCAAGATAAGACCATATCTTTTCTGCACACTGCTGATGTGAGGGCACATCCATTAAGGTGGCAAAGCATCATACATATGATAATGGGGATGAAATAGGGAGTAAATATTTTGTTTAATTATTTACTTGTTTTGCGAATGTAGGCCTTTGGGCATACAACTTTTGGGAGCCTACAGTGCACTTTCCTGTTGGAGACATGAGGTTTTATAGAATTCCTTACAAACTAATGACAAAAGCTTTCAGGCAGTTCTAAAATCCATTTTTTATGCACCTGTGTACATACCATACTATAATGTCAGTGGAGGTAATTGTTTTCACTCTTCAAAGCTAACATAATGACAAGGTATGATTTGTTATCCATTACTGTGCTTTCTATATAATTCATTGTGGAATTTAATGATATATTTACTCATCTGACTAAATTTATTATGATTCATTAGAAAATATATAAACTAATTAAATTATGCCCAAAATCAGGCCTATCTCACTAACAGCTCTCATTTTAATGCTTTGTTGTGATTATCACTTGATAGTTTGGGAATTAATGGGTATTAAACTATTAGCATGAGTTAGAATAATACCTTCCCCTACTATCTTGATTTACATCATGCATATAAGGTAGACACAAAAATTGTTCTAAATAGTTTCAAAGAAGACCTTAAAATTCCGTAGAAAAAGTTAATAGCTTTCTGAGCACCCTTCTGACTTGTTTGTTTTTCAAGCACACAGATTTTAAGGACACCTATTAATAGAGTAAGAAGATTCTTATATATAAATATTTCATCTTACATTACATAATGTTAACTTATGTCATCCCATGCAGTCTTCCAGATTTCTTCTGAATTAATAAATTTAAATATTATAAGTAATATTCCTAAAATACCTTTTTTATTGGAGACAAAAATCAGTCTAAAGGTGTATAAGATATATTAGATATACAATTAAAATGAGATACCATACATACCATAAGTGCCTTTTTCAACAGTGTAGATCAGAAGGGAACATATGAAGCCATCAATTTAGAAAGACAGGTAGATTAACAATATATAAGAAAATTAGATAATAAAAGATCTAGCATCTCTGCTGTCTTCTCAGTAGATATTGAAAGCTGAACAAAAAAGGTCATCCAATCTGATTTCCCATTCTTAATAAGGACCCAGCAGAAATTTGAATGTGTTAAGCTTTATACTCTTAATTGGAGCAAGTAGTATATTATTCCACTCAATGAAAAATACATAAAAGTGCAGAGAACAAGGGTCTAGGGGAATTGTAAAGTTATTGTGACTAAGATAACAAAAGGTAAATGCATTTCCCTAGTGATAGTTCTAAGCCCCTGATGAGAAATAACAAAAATTATGATTTGCTAATTAAAATATTTCTTAGCCTACCCAGAAAGATTACAAAAGATCAAGAAAAAAGGCATGAGAGATCTGAGCTGAAATATGGGTCAGTGCTGAGTTATATATGCATTAGAACTTCACTTGATAAGATTGTTCACGGAGGATAGTTCATTTACCTAATATTCTTTTTCCTCACCACCCATGTAAATTAAACTATAAATAATAGTAAAGACAACATATATTTCACACTATTCACACAGTAAACATAAATGATGTTTACTCTCTACTTACTCTCTACTTACTGTCTTCGCAGGTCTCTCTTGGCTCCCAAACTGGAAATGCTGGAATCACTTCAGCTGGCCATGCAGATAGGCAAGTAGCTCTTTACTACTTTGGTTGCCCCTCTGGTTCAATCTTTTGTGTGGTTTTGAGACCAATGGACTTCATTAACAGAGCACAAGTAAAACAGTCACCAGCCTCTCCAAGAACAAAGCCACAAAGGTTTCTTGAATGTTCTTATCTGACAGCACCCAGTGATTTTGGACTAAGAATATAAAAAGTATATAAAAGACTGTCTTATTTTTGTCATAGGAAAGTTGAATTTGGGAAGAGGAATAAAATCCATGTTAGCCTTTTTCATCTTAGATGTTTGAAGTTATGTAGTCATCCAAACATACCAATGATCTAAACTGATATGCTTAGTTTACCATTAGTAGCTACCAGGAATTACTTTGTATAGTCAAAAGAAACCAACAGGCAATTTGAGATGTTCCTATCACTCATCTTATAGATACCACTTACCAACTTTTAGTGAAGACAGATTTCGCCAGTATTTCCTGTTTCCACTTCTCCATACTGCCCCTGGATTGCTTTATTCCTTCCTACTCATGCATCATCATGGTGTGTGGTCACTCTCACTTCCCTGGACATGCAGTTTTGCTGACATTCAGCTTTGAGTCAGATATATATTAGCATAATACACTGTCTGAATGCAAGGTATTTTAGGGCTATATCCAGCTATCTGTGCAGGGATATTCTAACTTTCATTTAAATCAATGTAGGTATCTTAATATCTTCAAGGCCAGAGATTTTAATGTTTCAAGGTCATCAGATCTTCCCCTAGATGGAATGATAATACATTTTTGGCTCAGACCACTGGGATGAGGACAAATACAACTGGGCTGGGTCATATCCTAGGAACACACTTTAAGTGTGAATTAAGAAGCTCTGATGATCACCATTGAGACAGAGTCCTGGCTTCAAGACAGTATATGTTGGTTTGAGGCATCTGACTGGCAGGATCCCATGAGAAGAAGCTCTGAAGGGCAAAGTGGCACAGAACAGCTGATGATCAAGCGTAACCTCATGAAAGCACAAGGATTATTCATTCTGACATGCAGAAAGTTAAGAAAGAGTCATCAAAGGCCAGTATGGGTAAACAAGGGACTCATAACTCAGCTCAAATGCACAAAGAAGTAGTCAGGGACAGGGAGCAAGGACAAGATTCCCAGCAAGAATATAAAAATTACTTTAGCTTACAGAGGTAGATTTAGGAAAGTCATAGCTCATCTGGAGCTGAAACTAGCAAGAGATGTGAAAGGCAATAACAAGGGCTTCTATACGTGTCGCAAACAGAATTAAGACTACAGAAAGTGTGAGGTCACTGTGTAATTGAGCCAAATAACAAAAGAGATAAGGCTATGGCTTAAAACAGTCAGCATGGATTTTCCATCTATGGATAACGTCATTGTTTTTCTCGAAGAAATGACCAGCTTTGTGAATGAGAGGACCACTGAAGAGGTCATTTTCCTTAAACTTAGCAAACCTTTCAGTATAGATTCCCAGAGTGTCCTATTGCCAAACTGTCAGAATACAGCTTTCATAGGTGAACAGTAAGGTGGGCAGAAAATTATCCAGATTGTCAATCTGAAAATGGCTTTAATCAGTGGTAAAATGGCTAATCTGAAGCCAATATCCAGTAATACTGCGGATGGGGAATCATACTGAGGTCAACACTGGTTTTTGGTTTTTGTTACCTGAAAGATGAGATGCAATGCACCCCAGTGAAGTTTATGGATGATATCAGACTGGGGGAGTGTGACTGAAAACAAACCAACAGCAGGGTTGTTGTTCAGAAGGACCTTGGCAGTCTGGAGAAGTGCTTTGACAGGAAACATCAAGCTCAACCAAGGGAAATGCCAAGTCTTGAGCCTCAGAGGACTAACCCAAGAACTGGTAGAGACTGGTGGGTGGCTGGCTGGAAAGTAGATTTGGAGGAAAAGAGTTCATTATCCCTCTGGATATCAAGCTAAATGTGAGTCAGCAGTATGCTCTGACAGCAAAGAAAACAAACCACATCCTGGGCTGTACTGGCAAAAGTGTAGGTAATGTGTCGAGGAAGGTGACATCTCCCTCTTCTCAACCGTGGTGAGACACATCTGGTATGCTGGGTCCAGTTCTGGACTCCCCAGTTTAAAAGAGACATGGGCATACTGGAGTGAGTCCAGTGACAGTTCACTGCTCAGGGGTTTGGAGTACGTGACATACAAGCAGACATGAGAGAACTGGGTTTGTTCGTTCTGGAAAAAGAGTGTCAAGGCTTAGGGCTGGGCCATCCTCTAGACAGATGACAGACACTCTCTATTAACCCCTCTGTCCTCCTAGAAGGGGAAGAGAAAAGGAATAAGGGAGGCAGAGACTTATGGATTGGAAAAGAACACCAAAACACTTTTAATGAAAATAACAATAAAATGGAATATATACAAAATCAATATTGAACCCAATCACCCTGATAACAGCTATGTCACCATCACCACTAATGCTGTGGAGCTGGCACTGGGGAAGTCCCAGAATGGACCCAGCAGCAGACAGAAATAAGATCCAGGAGCTGGATTCTGGAACTGGATTCAGGAATGCATGGATTGGGATTGAAGGCAGAATTGACAGAGTCCTCTTCAGACACCGGCCATTGAAGAATCTTGACCCTTGTGATCCCTCAGCTTTATAATGAAAATGACATATATGGGATGGAATACTTCATTGGTCAGTTTAGGGTCACCTGTCCTGTCCACTCCTCCCCACAGATGCAGCCTTCTACTTTCTGCATCCTCAACATAGTACACATGATTTAGCAATGACCTTGGTCTCTACAGGAGTAAGCAGAAGCCTTTCTGCACACCAGTCCTTGTTAGGAACTATAAACATCAAATGTTGTCACTGTTAGAAGCAGACACTCTGCAAAAATATGTCATTAACTTCAGAAAGTGCAGTTAGTTAGAAAAGACTGAGCTGAAAGTAAAATCACTGAATAAAATTAGTTCTGTTCTAACTCAAACCAGAACAGTAGAGAAAGGAATGAAATAAAGAGAGGATGTTAAGTATATAAAGCCAGGCACCTTGAAAGTACTCAGTGAATGGGTCAGAAGCAACAGACAGAAATTGCACAAGTGGAAATTTAGTAAGAGAAAAAAAAAAAAAAAAGGTTTTCATAGTAAGGGCGGTAGAACACTGGAACAGGTACCCAGAGAGGTGATGTAAATTACATCTTTGGACATACTTAAAACTCAGGCTCTTTTTTGGGTGGAGAGTTGAACTAGTCTCCCCTCTCAATCTAAATTACTCATGTATCATCTATTTTATGTTATCATTGCATTGATAACATATTTTTCTTTAAAATTCACAATAAATAATACAACAATACATTCTGGCACAGCATATGATGGAAAAAGACTGAATTATTTATAGCCACAGTTTGATGGAGGAAAACAAGGATGAATGCCTTGAGATTTGATACCAAGACTGGAACCACAAATTATTTTTATTTATTTATTTTAAAAGCGTAACAATATACTCCATGTTCTAGTTCCTAAAAGATGAAAATGAACATAAAGCAGCTAGTGGACTGATCAATCCAAGGGGATTTTCATTTTCTATTTTAATATATAACATTCTGGGTTTTCTTCTTACAGTCATAAAACCCCAGAGAAAAGTTCCGTGTAGAACATCTACACTTCCTTCTTCTTCCACAACAACAACCTGACGCTTAGAATATCATCACTTGCAACTGAAACTGTCAAACTATTCCTGCTTCTCTTGCCATTTATGAGTGGTTTTGGAGTGTTCACTGCAAAATTTCTCCATAAAATTGCTTTCAGAATTTTAAGCAGACTCACCACGACTATGCAATGACAGATAAGATTTTTTTAAAGGACATTTGGCAAATAGACATGCCAGCAATAATAAAATTTTTAAAATGTATTGCAGGTTAATTCTGTGAATTACTTCATGTTTCTTTGCTAAAGAGTCTCCATGGAGATCCTGAGATTAAGTATGGCACTCAAAAATTTAAGGAACAGACAGACAATATGTTTTTTGTGATGAAGCAGAACAACTTATTTTTAAAATGGAGAGTAACAAATTCATGTAACAAGTTAATCACAAAAAAGCAGCAAACCCTGTCAACAGCACTTTTCAACAAATAAATCTGAATAATGAAAGCATATATGCTGAGATTGTGTTCTCTTCATACACAGTTCATTAACAAACAAATTACATACAGTAAACAAATTAAGTTTTACTGACATATTTTCCAGGCATTCATTAACATTGTGAGAACATTTACATTAGCAAATAGATTTCTTTAAGCGATATCAGAAATACTGTTAGATACCAAAATATATTTTGTGTCTGATCAATAATAAAGCCTGTCTTTACAGACACTGAGAAACGTATAGTTTTGGGGGCAAATTTATCTTTGTTCTTAAATCAGAACTCCATTTTAGCTATCAGAAGAACCTAATGACTCTATACTTAAGGCTTTCCACATGTAAAATGGAAAGATGTCTCAAGCATATTGAAAAATCATCTAAATATTTACTCTCCATCCTGTGCCAGCACAGTATAAAAAATAATGAGAAAAAGGACCAAATAATTTTGCAAACAGAAATAGAGATCCAAGAACTTTCACTATCATTGACATAATTAAGGATATACATTAGTGCAGAACTACATCATCAGCTGCGTCATTAGGGTACCTGATAAAATACTACACATCATTAATTTTAGGATGAATGTATACTTGAAATAAGGTTAGACAACACTATGCTGACCTTGAAGAGCAATCAGTCTCATAAACTGACTTTCCCCAAAGCAAATATCCTTTAACTGTTTCCTAGAAGCCCCTGGGACAATTTTCCATTAGTTCTGAGTCTGCAGTAAAGATTAGGATAGCACCGTTCACTCCATGGAAACATGCCCACATATTTGGAATATGCCTTTTGTCTCCTTCCAGAAGAGAGGTTCCATAGAGTCACCTTAAAAGGCCATCAAGCTACTCCAATCTTTACGGGTTTACAGCTTTGTCTCCCCTCACCTAACACAGCTCCCACAATCTCAACAATAATTTGTTCCAGAGTTTCTGGGAAGAGAGAAAATGTACTGAAAATTGAAATGTACTATTTCTGGAAAGACAGAAAATGTACTTTAGCTATGAAACTTCTATGGCATTCTACCCCTCTGAAACAGAAATAGATATAACATCCTTCATGTCATAGATTTAAAGTCCAGGTGCTTCTCTGTATCCTGTGAAACAGTAGGTTTTCAGAAAAGTATTTCACATGACATAGGAACATAGCAGGTTCCATTATAATATTAGACTTTCATTTATAACTGAAGGACTTTCAAGTACAGAGAGTTAAAATTACTCCAGAACTATTAATGTGATTATTTACTACTATTCTAAATGAAAGTGGTGGACATGCATCACCATCCTCTTCCAGGCATAGGCATCATACTATGTCCTTTAGGAGTAAAAACATGAATTTTTATTGTATTTCTATACAGAAGTCTATAAAATGTCTTGCAAAACAAAGAATGCATTGGTACATAGAGTAATTTAAAATTTATGACAGCAACTAACTCTGAAGCTCCTCTTTCTCATGTACACATCTCAACAGGCAAGATAGATCTTGTTTTAAAATATTTGTCCACTTCCATTAACAAATTTCACCTGTACCTTTTTTCTTTTAATGTAGAGAAAACATTTGAGTGGCTACTTCTGAGCTTAATCACAGTCCTTGCTAAAACTTCTATATAGAAAGTCAACAGACTGTGTTAATTGAACCAAACCTTTGTACCACATACATCTCTCTGAAATGATAGCTATGAACAAAGTATATTTATAGTTCCCAGTTGTGGTGTACATAATCACTCACACAGGATTAGATCTCTCCACTGTAGGCTAAAGGACTCCACAATGAACTGCTTTGGTCTCCAAAACCAAAGTTTAATAAAGGCTTTCCAGCCACTTCCACATTATTCAATTTCCCACCATTGTTGATCTTGTTTCCAACTTTAACCCCTTGGTTTCTAAATTGCAGAGACGTGGATGTGATGGGTGGACCACTCAGTGGATAAAGAATTGGCTGAACGGTCGCACTCAAAGAGTCGCAATCAAAAGCTCGATGTCCAAGTGGAGACCGGTAATGAGTGGTGTTCCTCAGGGATCAGTACTGGGAGCAGTGCTATTAAACATCTTTGTCAGTGACATGGACAGTGGGATCGAGTGCACCCTCAGCAAGTTTGCCAATGACAACCATGCTGGAGGGAAGGGATGACATCAAGAGGGATCTGGACAGGCTTGAGAGGTGGGCCCATGCCTACCTCATCAAGTTCAACAAGACCAAGAGCAAGGTCCTGCATGTGGACCAGGGCACTCCCAAGCACAAATACACGCTGGACAAAGTATGGACTGAGAGCAGTCCTGAGGTGGTGCTAGTTGATTGAAACCTCAACATGAGCCAGCAATGTGCAAGTACCACCCAGAAAGCCAACTCTATCCTGGGTTGCATCAAAAGAATGATGGCCAGTAGGTCAAGAGAGGTGATTCTGTCCCTCTACTCTGCTCTTGTGAGACCCCACCTAGAGCATTATGTCCAGCTCTGGAGCCCCCAGAGCAAGAAGGACATGGACCTGTTGGAGAGGGTGCAGAGGAGGGCTACAAAGATGATTAGAGGGCTGGAACATCTCTTCTACGAGGACAGGCTGAGACAGTTGGGTTTGTTCAGCCTGCAGAAGAGAGGACTCAGGGGAGACCTTATTGTGGCCTTCCAGTATCTGAAGGGATCCTACAAGAAGGCTGGAGAGGGACTTTTCACAAAGGCCTGCAGTGATAGGATGAGGGGTGATGGGTTCAAAGTGGAAGAAGATAGATTTAGATTAGAAATTAGAAGAAAATTCTTTACTTAAAGGGTGGTGAGACACTGGAACAGGCTGCCCAGGGAAGTTGCGGATGCTTCGTCCCTGGAGATGTTTAAGACCAGGTTGGATGAAGTCCTGGGCAGCCTGGTCTAGTGGGAGTTGTCCATGCCATGGCAAGGGGGTTGGAGCTAGAAGATAAAGGTCCCTTCCAATCTAACGCATTCTATGATTCTATGAAATCACGTAACAGGTAGAACAAATGGTCACAGAGAATTTCTTAAACACAGTTTTTTATGCTGATTCTACTAAAAAAATACTACAGAGCTACCAAATAATTGATTTAATAGCCCTCAGAGTTTTCACCTCTCTGAAGAGTTATTGTGTTTGCATCAATGTTTCAGCGGAGATTGCCTAATGTACCTGCTTCTTCAGGTGTTACTCCTGGTAGCTGGGCTGAACCCCTTGCTGTGAAATTGCATTATATTTGAAAGTAGTTTCCAATAGCTACACCTGAAGTAGTAACCCAAGCTTGCAACCACTATCAATGGATAGGAGTAACACTTACAAGGTACTGTTTTCCTCATCCTAAATATAAAATACTAAAATAGGCTAGGAAGATGCCCTCTAAATGTGCACTTTCTCCATTGTCTACAAAGAGACCGTGGGGTGACTCACTCAGACACCTACATTCCACACATGGTGTAAAATCCAGGGTCAATAGCAGCCCCATTCCTGTTTTCCCAGTGAAAGTTAAAATTGTAAAGCTATGTTGCAAGCATGAGTGGAATCCATAAGGTGACACTGCACAGTTCTTAAAATAACACATGCCTCCTGGAAAGAGTGAGTTACTGGGAGAGATGTATATGAGGAGAAACTACAGTTTCTTAGAGAAGGGTACACAGTGTGTAGCTAGAATTAGAGTTAGAAGGACTAGGGTGTCAAAGAGAGATGAGGAAAGAAACACAACAGCAGTCAGCTGTTCAAAGAGAAAAATCAGATTCCTTATTAATATGTGAAGTAGAGATTAAAGAAAGAAAAGAAGTTAAAGCTTTCTCATGCAAGACTTGGGAGATGGATATAAATAGCTTTAAGACAGGCAGAAATGTCAGCTTTCAGACAACTCTGATGTGGGCAGTTAGGAGTAAAGCAATGCTGGTAACAGTAAAGCCCAATACAAGAAGCTGTACTCTATGGGGTAAAAGACCAGAGGAGGAGTTTGTGCATTAGTTTTCAGACTGCAGTAAGAGGTCAGACTGTCATGACGTTGTAACTGAAAAAGCAGAATTATATGACAGCTCCAATTCTCTACAGTCAATCAGGCATTCATGGGGTGATCTGGGTTACAGAACTCAACAGCACATTCATCAGGCTTTCTGTCCCAGGCAGAAAAAGTAGGTCACAGCTTGGTCTTGTTAGCACCTCTGGATGTCATAAAATCTGGATCCAGGATACTGCAGCTTTTTTCTCTAAGAGCTCTAAATATGCATTTGAAGTTGGATCTCCCACAAAGCTTGATATCAGCTCATCAATGGTAGACACATACAGAGCCACAGCCTCTCTTGACTCCCTCCTGACAGTTTAGCAACCAGCACTTACAAGGACACCAATTACATTCACTCAGTGACACTCTTCTAGGCATCTTAAATTTTCAGAAATTCAGTACAATTAATTGTGAGAACGCACAACATCACAAAGACTGTGGACCTAGGGGAGATAAACAAAAGGCATTTGTTGATGCCTTAGCTAAAATCAGATAAGTCAGAGGATTTGGTTGACTAGACATACTTCAACGATAAAATGACTGACTTCTTGTACAACATATTATTAAGGCCTTCTGTGACAATTTAGAAACTCTTAGTCAATAAATGAGATGTGATATCAATAAATAATAAGAAGAAAAAAGATTATGTAGGTACAGCATATTTTGATGACATCAAAAGTTCAGACAAGGAAAACCCTGGGTCAGGTAGGAGTAGGAAGAGATTGCTAATCTGTTTTGAATATTCACACATGGACATGGGACAGAAAAGGGTATCAGTATAGTAAATTCTAATCCTGCTTCAGTATGAAAGGAAATCAGGTTATGTGGGGAAGCTGAATGTCAGGT
>VYZX01014269.1:0-36729 GCA_013401335.1 Brachypteracias leptosomus | reverse complement strand
ACTTTAAACACACGTGACATGGCTCTCACTCTCTGTTCTTAGCAATCTAAATACAGAGCAATTCATTTGAGGATTTTATTAACAAATGCTGTGGATGTCTTCCCTTAGGACAAAACCCTGCAATTATTAAACAGAACCTTCAGTTAGGAGAATACTCCTAGGATGGTCACGTATTGGGGGGGGAGGGGGCATAGGGACAAGACAGCAGCAACAGAAAAATGTTACACATTCTCTTTCTACAGATTTAAAACAAAGGCATAGAAGAGGAAAGGGATTCACTGAATCACTCGGTTACTGGTGGAGCTGTAATGAAGCCTGATATTCTGGCTTCCCACACAGTGTCTTATCTACCAAGCCAATCAGATTTTCATCCATCCTCTAATGAATTCCTTGTTCTCCAAAACTTTTGTAAACAGAAATACATAGAAGAAAGCTACTCATTTAAAACTCCATTCAGATAAATTTGAAATGTTGCTTATTCCAGCTGACTTCTGACCCTTACTCATCTATTGGCTAACTGTGCTTGTCCACATATCATTAAAGTCTTTTGCTCAACTTTAGCAAAAGAAAAATAGTCACTCTTCCCAGTGCATTGCAGAAGTTAATCACATCTAACTTGATTTATGATTGCTTTTCTAATGGTAGCTGATCTTTCAGCCCAATCAACAGAATGACACCACTGCCAATCCTGTTTCTTGACTTCTCCGCTAGAGTTGGAATCTTATGTAACCCTTAAGAAGAGAACCTGCAAAGAAAGGGTAGAAACAAAGCATTACCACATGCAGTCCCTTACCTCAGAAGTTCAGGTCTGTGATATTTGTCATACACAATACCTGAACCCCTTGCTAGCAACATTCATTTCAAAAGATATGAATCACCGATAACTTTATTTTGTATTAATATTAATGGGAAAGATCCCCTAATATTCAGTTGTTTGCAGTCTGATTGCCTTCAAGGGTGTCTTCTTGGAATCCATCTGCTTCAGAAATTCAAAAGTTCAGATATTTCTATCATAGTGCCAGAGCCAAGCTTGCATCTGGAACTTCTGAAATTATGAATTTTATGTCACATTAATGAGAGGAACATGAGTGGTGCAGAGACCATGTAACTGTAAACACCTTGTTATCTAGTAATATAGAGATATTCATCATTCCATTTCAACAGTTGTCTTTCTGAATATAGGTCACAGTACTGATCTCTGTAATATAATAACAGTCAGCTGAAATAAAAAGAATATAATCAAACATACTGTTCCAACACAGACCTTTGAGTTATGGCTACAGAAAATAGATCAGGCTGAAAGATCATGTCACAGAAGCTTGCAAAAGCTTGGGACAGACTGAGCAATAATATGTATTAAGGTGGTTTACACCAGTAATCTGCTGAAAGCTTTGCAGAATGTTAACTAAAAAATAGGAACAAAAAGAAAAACACAGATGGAACACAGCAGAGGAGAATGTGGCACTGAGGTCACACATACAATTTCAAAATCACATAGGAAAATGATAAAAGCAAATGGTTGTATAGTCTGTGATAAATATCAAATTGCACCTGTGGGAGGAAAGGAAAATAAGGGATTTGGAGAATAAACTAAGAGCTGGGATTCAGAACAGCACAAACATGCAAACAAATTGAACCAGATGGCCCTTTTCTCTTTCTGCCATAACTTATGTTCTTGGAACCTGCAGAGCCTAAAACGATTTGGGAGACAAAAATTCCCCATGTCAATTGACAGTCATTGATGCTTCTGGCTTTATTTGCTCCATTTCCTATCCCCAGGAATTACAGACCATAAAGACAGATCTCACCTTATGCCCTGTATGGGAAGAATTGACTTACAGAGATAACCATTTCAAATGCAAAATGACAATAAAGGACTAGCCTGGATCTTTAGGCTCAGACAAGAACAAGGAGTCTCGCATAAATGAACCTACAGTGGCATTATCCCTGGAGGACATGCTTCTCCCTAACTTGGATGGCACTTTCTGACTGGTCACAGTAACCACCGCTGTGGTTATTTTTTCTAATGGGGGGCATCGACAAGCAGTTCACACTGACTGAGATTTTGTGGCTCACTGAGAAGGTATGAAATACATTTGAGTCAGTGACCTGAAATATTCCATATCTCCTCACCTGAAGAGAAGCTGTGGATATGACAATACAATGGAGTATATATATCCTAGATCTCATGTATACACAGCTAAAAATTTTCCCATTTTGGTTGAGAAAAATAGCACAGGTCACGATAAAAGCTCTGAGCTTCCCTCCTACAGGTTAAGAAGTCTCCTTTTAAACATACACTTGTTGAAATTTGTCTGTATTTCCCTCACTGTAGGAAACATTTTCTGCAATTACAAATCAAAAGCTTGTTACAGACATTGGCAAAATTCTTTGGAAATACAGGACAAGCAAATAGCTATTAACTAAGCTATCTCTTAAAGAACTGCCACTTTCTTAAAAACCAACAGGTGATTTGGTGGCATTTTTGCCCAGATACCAAATATGAAGTTCAGAGGGGAAAAAGTTTTCCCTGTGAGAAAATCATTAATACAGCAATCCGCATATGTGTGCTCCTCTGTGTTTGCAGGAGTCCCTTCATCCGTTTTCTGCATTCCCAGATTAGAGATAGATGGGCAGGAAGGAGCTCTCCTGTGCAATATATTGATCTTTTTGCACTGAGAAAAAGATGTTATGAAACTAAAGTATCCACCTGTGTACCATCCAAACCTGTCAAGCTTGACTCCCAAATACACAGCCAATTGGCTCGGTGCATACTAAGAGCATCATGCCAGAACCCAGGGTATTTGGCACCTAGATATTGTAATGGCATCTCTGTGGATATAGATTACTGGCGTGTTTAACAACGTACTACAATTTGGGACTGTGTTTTGTCTCCTCATTGTTATACTGAGCTGCCTAATAGTGGATTACAGCATGTGATAACTAAATCCTATTGTACTTTAGACTTCCATGCGGGATCCATTAAATGAAAAAGGAGCTGAGTTTATCCTCTGTTAAGCAGGTGTGCTCATAATTCTCTCTAAGGAAGCACACAAACAACAATTAGAAGAAGAGTAAGAAGAATGAGGGAAAGGTCTTGGGATACATGTTCTTCTACTTTAAATGAATATATTCCTGGTAATGCTTGTTCAATTTTAACCATTTCCATGAGTATAGGAATTGGTGAATGGGTTGAAAGCATGTGCAGCCTGCAGACTTTGCAACATGAACAAGCTCAAGCTGCTTATGAGTATTTAAAATTTGAATATGTATAATGAAACATCAGGGTTGGGAAAAAGAGAAATAAATCAAGAATGTATATAAATATATATGCATGTGTGTGTGCTTAATAGTTTGTATCACTACATTAAATTTTCATCTCAAAAATGATTTTTTTTTCACAGACATCTTTGAAAAATTAAACTATTAAGTATCAGAAATTCATTCATTAAATCCATGAAAACAGATCAGTCTTTTGAAAATTTCCTGCAGTGCAAATTTTGCCCTTCATGTCTCCAAATAATATTAGTAATTGTGATCACAAGGACTGAACCACATGGCCTTCATTTTATTTTTATTTTCCACTAGGACATTTCCTTTGTAAAGGAAAATGACACTTTTCACATTCTACACTGTAGCTGCAAAGCAACCTTTAATTGGCAATTATGCCCTATAGAAACAGATACAACACCTTATGAGCAGGCATTATGCCATCTAGACAGGTGGGTATGAGTACAGGTGCAAGGCATGCCAGAGAGCAATGTGCACATCAGGGTTGTGTGGAAGGGCCAGGCTCCTCCCCAGAGATATTGAAAGGGCAGTCTGTACAGATTATCGGCATTTTTATGAGGTTAGGGTATGCCATCACCATTTCTGTTTCCCCTTTTGAGACTTTGCTGGAACGTCTCCATTAGTCTTCTCCAAAATGTTTCATCAGTGCTGTTGAGTTCCCTGCCAAAAGCCAATGTGTGACCTTCTATTAGCTTGTATACCCTGCAAATCCTTTTTCCACCATGTGTCTTGCTTACATTTTGCACAATTGTAGACTCTATTCAATATGTTACTCAAAGTAAATGGGGATGAAAAACTGCCTTTTTCATTTATCACTAAATGGTTCACATTTAACACTAAACTGCAAATGAGGAAATAATGTATCTATTTGAGGAAACCATATGTTTTTTGTTTTAAAGTACTTGTGGTACTATTGGTGGAATAGTTAATGTACAATGAATGCCATCTGCTGACTAATACAGAGTATTTACAAGGGCAAATAGTCAGGATAACTGCTCTTCTTAAATAACTATACAACCTAACATGATACTGTTTGGACAATTGTCTAAATATACTTCAGCTTTTTCCTTTCCTCTTTCCCTACTGTAGCTGTCATTATGTGGAGTGCTTATGCAGAACCCACTGACGACAGCAGATCTAATGGTTGCTTTTCATTCAGAATTGTTATGAGAAACTATCCAGTCCCTCCGTGAAACAGACAGATGAAATAATGGAAAATATCACTGAGAAATTCTGACACATGCAAAATGGGGCCGCAGTCTCAAATGTGGTGGGCAGAAAAGCTGTATTGGGAGATGGATAAAAAAGAAGTTACTGAGCTCTGCTTATGCACTGCAGTGTGCATGGCAAGCAGGCATCTGCAGCACAGCAAGCCAGCAATGTTGTCCAGGGAGTGGGGTATGTTTCCTGAGAAAAATAAATATGAATTGTTAGCTTTCACAATGCCTGGAATTTCACTGAGAAAAGATATTGCTGCCTTATCTTTGCTTTCTACTTTGTTCAGATGGGCAGGACCTTTTGTACATTCAGGATGGCATAAATAAATCTGGAATCCATCACTGCTTTCTCACTCTGACAAACACAACTTGCTTTGCTTTGGTATTTGATCTAATCATAAGAAACCAGACTAATGTCTATGGTATTATAAATATCTTAAATTATTTCTACTGGTGGGCAAAGGTCTTGCAACAAATATATGAGAAATAGTTGAAGGTGAACTAGACCTGCTTGTCATACGCTTTGCTGTGGCATGTAAAGCATTTGGTTGAAATGCACATAGTATCCTGGGCTCCATGAATCAAGGCACCTTTCTGCCAGTTCACCTCTCTCCAAACAGCACTGAACTAAGTTATCTTCTATTATGTCAGCAATAAAGGAATGGCAGACAAATACAAGCACTTTGGGTAGATGGCTTCTGTTGCATATGTTTTGTCTGAAAAAAAACTCCCATACTTTTGAAGGCGTTTACAGCCACAATATTTTTATATGGGGAAAAATCTCTTTTTTGCAGCTGCAGGAAGATCTCCAGGATAATGCATAGGTTGAAGCTCTCTGTTCAAAAGCTTGAGTTGCTACCCCGAACACAGACTCCTGATACAAAGCTAAAGCATTGAACGCAGTATCTTTTCCTCAAAGTCAAGAGCTCAGAGCTTATTTATGTATTCCAAAGGCTTTTATTCCACCTTGAATCAGCAGATTTTGAGAGGTTCCAACGGGGAAACTTTCCCAAAAGGCACCTTCTAGTGACATCTTTGTAAATCCACAAATGGTAGCACATGAAACTGAACTGCATGCTCCCGGACAAGTACACTGTCCATTCCTGTTAATATTTTCTTATATAATTGTGTGAACAACATCATAACAATAACAGAAGTGACATATATGACATTCATTCATAAGGATTTATAGCTATCTTCCAAGTTCTTCATAGTACTCATTTCTCTGAATCAGCCAATCACAAGGGAATTCAGGGGTGACATAGTTTCAGAGACAGAATCACATCACTCAATGACATAAGATTGAAAATTTTTTCATTAAGTGGGGTGGATAGAATGTGGATAGCACTTTCCATTCTAAAGTTTCTATTTTATGTCACTCTCATGAAGAAGAAAGCCTCACTCCAATTTTTACTTCTGTCTCTCCAGTCCGGTTTAGACCAGTGTTGTGGGTTGATCCCAGACAGCAACTAAGCACTCACCAGCACTTTACCTTCTCTACAGGGTATGGGAGAGCAGGAAAAAAATGAATGAGCTTGGCTTTTGATTTTACAAGAGGTAAATCAATTTGGGCTTTGAAGTGAAAATAATTTTCTTCCTCAAATTCATTTGTGTTTAAGTTGCTAATTTGTGACAGAAGCACCAAAATAAATAAAATTTCAACCTCAGGCCAACAGGTATAAAGTGGAAATTTGTAAGATTTTTGAAAGGGTCTAAACAAACAATATGTCTTAGGTTCCTCAGTTAGTAACCTCTATTCCCTGAAGCTTTATTGATGGAGAGAAACAGACCTTTCCAGAGTGTCTCAGAGATGTTGGTAATACCTAGCTACTGCCACACAAGAGTCCTGAGTCATCCTATGGACCCCCTTTTTCTCTCCAGTGACCATGGATCAAGGCTCCTAAGTTAGCTAGTTAAGTATAGACCCTAATGAAAGCTATGTGGGTAATCCCCTGCCTCCCCGTTTTACTTGACCTGATCAGACCCTTTGGCAACTCTATATTCCCATCTGTGATATTTCATGTCAGAACTCATTTGAAAAACTGTCCCTGGAGCACAAGACAGGTCATCAGTCTCTTATGAAATTGATTAGCTAAAGCTAAGAGAAATCTGCACAACCACACTGTGATATTGCTCAGTATCTGTTACATAAACATGTTTACATTGACACTGAATATTTTGACAATTCCATGCCAGTCCAACAGGTTTATAGACTTGAATCATTAAGCAACAACCAGCATTAGGAAACAAATTAACATTAACAAATTGATATTTTCAAATGTACTAATGGTTTTTATTCTGTTTAATTAGCTTAAAATGAAGAGCATGCATTGAAGAGCTTTAAGGTACCAATAACCCTGATCATTTGGTGCATGCTGACATTGTTACCCTATAATTTTATGCCAATCGTGAGATCCGCTTTTGCCTCTATTGGTGACTGGAGGAGGAGCTAGTCTTAGTAGAGAAAAATTGACTGGTTTTAAACTAACTTTGAAGTTATCCATAGCCTGCTTGAAATTAAATTTACATACAATCTCATCTTAGTTATAGTGGAGTAACTATAGAGATGCTCTATTGCCTCTGTGAATATCTACTTACCTGTAAACACTAATAAAACTAAGATCAGAATCTAGTCCCTAAAATCTATTTTTACAATATTGGATTTCTCTCTTTGAAAAATGGTTCTGAGTCCTTCAAAGATTTTAGAGGGAAGAGACTCCATAGGCCTTTCTCCAGCATCTCTTCGAAGTGTTATAGATGTGATGCTGTTTCCAGGAAAGAGTTCGAACACTGTAAAAAACACACGCAACATACAGGAATTTTTCTATTTATCCTTTCAATTCATTTATCCATTCAATTCATTCATCCTTTGCTATGTCTTGCATAATTATTTTTGCATAACACCAAAGTTTTAAAGACCCTATAGGTTTGTGAGAGGGGAAACAAATAAGCTTATTTTGTACTTCTTTTGTTATTAAAACTTAGTCAACATTTATCTAAAAATAAAGCTTCAATCTCTAGAAGCTTAGGTCTTAACCTAGCTCTTACAAGTGTGCATCCTGGAGGATAAGTAACAGTAAGGGGTTAGGAAGCAAAGTGTCTGAAATACACAAAGAAAGCAGAAAGAGAGAAGTGCCTGACTCCAATGGGAGCTAGATACTCAGACTTGCAGGATCCTTTGAAGATCCTATAGCAGTCAGGCCCTGGAATTCCAGATCATTTCACATAATTATAGTCTCTTGGAAAACTCTGAAACAAGGTGTGCATTAGATGAAGTTCAGATAAATTAATTTAAAAAAAAATAAATTATTCTGATTTTCAGATCTCAGTAATAGTGCAGCTTGGTTTTAGAATCATAGAATGGTTTGGGCTGGAAGGGGCCTCAAAGATATCTAGTTCCAAGCCTCCTGCCATGGGCAGAGACACCTCCCACTAGACCACATTGCTCAAAGCCCCATCCAATATGGTCTTGAACATATCCAATGGTGGAGCATCCACAATGTCCCTGGGCAACTTGTTCCAGTGTCTCACCACCCTCATAGTGAAAAACCTCCTCCTTGCATCTAATCTAAACCTACCTTCTTCCCGTTTGAATCCATTACCCCACATGCTATCACCACATGNCCCTAGACCACATGCCTCAAAGCCCCATCCAATATGGTCTTGAACATATCCAATGGTGGAGCATCCACAATGTCCCTGGGCAACTTGTTCCAGTGTCTCACCACCCTCATAGTGAAAAACCTCCTCCTTGCATCTAATCTAAACCTACCTTCTTCCCGTTTGAATCCATTACCCCACATGCTATCACCACATGCCCTTGTTAAAAGTCCCTCCCCAGGTTTCTTGTAGGCCTCCTTCAGATACTGGAAGGACACACTAAGGTGTCCATTAAGACTTCCCTTCTCCAGGCCGAACAACCCCAACTGTCTCAGCCTGTCCTCGTAGAAGAGGTGTTCCAGCCCTCTAATCATCTTTATAGCCCTCCTCTGTACCCTCTCCAACAGGTTCATGTTCTTCTTGCGCTGGGGGCTCCAGAGCTGGACGCAACACCCTAGGTGTGGTCTCAAAAGAGCAGAGTAGAGGGACAGAATCACCTCTCTCAACTTACTGGCCATCTTTTTTTGATGCAACCCAGGATAGGGTTGGCTTTCTGGGTGATACTTGCACATTGCTGGCTCATGTTGAGGTTTCAATCAACCAGTACCGCCAAGTCTTTCTCCTCAGGACTGCTCTCAGNTCCATAGCCTGCTTGAAATTAAATTTACATACAATCTCATCTTAGTTATAGTGGAGTAACTATAGAGATGCTCTATTGCCTCTGTGAATATCTACTTACCTGTAAACACTAATAAAACTAAGATCAGAATCTAGTCCCTAAAATCTATTTTTACAATATTGGATTTCTCTCTTTGAAAAATGGTTCTGAGTCCTTCAAAGATTTTAGAGGGAAGAGACTCCATAGGCCTTTCTCCAGCATCTCTTCGAAGTGTTATAGATGTGATGCTGTTTCCAGGAAAGAGTTCGAACACTGTAAAAAACACACGCAACATACAGGAATTTTTCTATTTATCCTTTCAATTCATTTATCCATTCAATTCATTCATCCTTTGCTATGTCTTGCATAATTATTTTTGCATAACACCAAAGTTTTAAAGACCCTATAGGTTTGTGAGAGGGGAAACAAATAAGCTTATTTTGTACTTCTTTTGTTATTAAAACTTAGTCAACATTTATCTAAAAATAAAGCTTCAATCTCTAGAAGCTTAGGTCTTAACCTAGCTCTTACAAGTGTGCATCCTGGAGGATAAGTAACAGTAAGGGGTTAGGAAGCAAAGTGTCTGAAATACACAAAGAAAGCAGAAAGAGAGAAGTGCCTGACTCCAATGGGAGCTAGATACTCAGACTTGCAGGATCCTTTGAAGATCCTATAGCAGTCAGGCCCTGGAATTCCAGATCATTTCACATAATTATAGTCTCTTGGAAAACTCTGAAACAAGGTGTGCATTAGATGAAGTTCAGATAAATTAATTTAAAAAAAAATAAATTATTCTGATTTTCAGATCTCAGTAATAGTGCAGCTTGGTTTTAGAATCATAGAATGGTTTGGGCTGGAAGGGGCCTCAAAGATATCTAGTTCCAAGCCTCCTGCCATGGGCAGAGACACCTCCCACTAGACCACATTGCTCAAAGCCCCATCCAATATGGTCTTGAACATATCCAATGGTGGAGCATCCACAATGTCCCTGGGCAACTTGTTCCAGTGTCTCACCACCCTCATAGTGAAAAACCTCCTCCTTGCATCTAATCTAAACCTACCTTCTTCCCGTTTGAATCCATTACCCCACATGCTATCACCACATGCCCTTGTTAAAAGTCCCTCCCCAGGTTTCTTGTAGGCCTCCTTCAGATACTGGAAGGACACACTAAGGTGTCCATTAAGACTTCCCTTCTCCAGGCCGAACAACCCCAACTGTCTCAGCCTGTCCTCGTAGAAGAGGTGTTCCAGCCCTCTAATCATCTTTATAGCCCTCCTCTGTACCCTCTCCAACAGGTTCATGTTCTTCTTGCGCTGGGGGCTCCAGAGCTGGACGCAACACCCTAGGTGTGGTCTCAAAAGAGCAGAGTAGAGGGACAGAATCACCTCTCTCAACTTACTGGCCATCTTTTTTTGATGCAACCCAGGATAGGGTTGGCTTTCTGGGTGATACTTGCACATTGCTGGCTCATGTTGAGGTTTCAATCAACCAGTACCGCCAAGTCTTTCTCCTCAGGACTGCTCTCAGTCCATACTTTGTCCAGCGTGTATTTGTGCTTGGGAGTGCCCTGGTCCACATGCAGGACCTTGCTCTTGGTCTTGTTGAACTTGGTGAGGTAGGCATGGGCCCACCTCTCAAGCCTGTCCAGATCCCTCTTGATGTCATCCCTTCCCTCCAGCATGTCAGCCACAACACACAGCTTGGTGTCATTGGCAAACTTGCTGAGGGTGCACTCGATCCCACTGTCCATGTCACTGACAAAGATGTTTAATAGCACTGCTCCCAGTACTGATCCCTGAGGAACACCACTCATTACTGGTCTCCACTTGGACATCGAGCTGTTGATTGCGACTCTTTGAGTGCGACCATTCAGCCAATTCCTTATCCACCAAGTGCTCCATCCATCAAATCCATATCTTTCCAATTTAGAGACCAGGACGTCATGTGGGACAGTGTTAAACGCTTTGTACAAGTCCAGGTAGATGATGTGGGTTGCTCTTCCCTTATCTACCGATGCTGTAACTCCATCATAAAAGGCCACCAGATTTGTCAGGCACAATTTGCCTTGGTGAAGCCATTGTGGTTGCCACCAATCGCCTCCTCATTTTCCATGTGCCTTAGCAGAGCCTTTACAAGGATGTGCCCCATGATCTTGCCAAGGACAGAGGCGAAACTGCCTAGACTGTAGTTGCCCGGGTCTTCTTTTTTTCCCTTTTTGAAAATGAGGGTTATGTTTCCCCTTTTCCAGCCAGTGGGAACTTCACCAGACTGCTTAGCAACAGGCTTACCAACTTCATCCACCAGTTCCCTCAGGACCCTCAGATGGATCCCATCAAGTCTCATGGACTTGTGCACCTTCTGGTTCTTTAGATGGTCTTGAACCTGATCTTCACTTACAGTGGGCAGATCTTCCTTCTCCCAGTCCCTGCCTTTGCTTTCTGCAACTTGGGCAGTGTGGCTAGAGCCATTGCCAGTGAAGACTGAGGCAAAGAAGTTGTTGAGTACCTCAGACTTCTCCATAACTCTCATGACCAGGTCACCTGTTTCCTTTCTTTAACCCTGAGCCACAAGCTTTTGGTCAGCTCCTTATCCATGCCCAGGCCAAGCTCCATGAACTCCAGCTGATCATTGACATAAAGAGAGACACCCCCTCCTCTTCTCCCCTGCCTGTTTTTCCCTGAAGAGCTTGTATCCATCTATTCCCATGCTCCAGTTATAGGAGCCATACCACCATGTCTCAGTGATGCCAATAATATTATAGACCTGTAGGTGTGCACACATCTGTAATTCCTCTAGTTTGTTCCCCATGCTTATATATATATGAACAACTATGTAAACACAGACATAAGTTTAATCTGTAGGGTAATATTTATTATTATAAAGTCATTTGAGCCTCAGTTAAAATTGAATTAGATTTTTTTAATTGAATTTTTTTCCCAGGTACTGTCATAACTATTTTTACTGGTTTGAAAATATATAAATATCTTTTGAGCTCACATAAAAATAGTGATACTCCCCAAAAAGACTAGTTACCATTGCCTAACCTTTATATGGTTTTCTGCATGTCTCAGGCTACAGTTGTCCTACCACTGTACTGTCAAAGTGAAATCATGCATCAAGAGTAAATTCATAGGCAATGGGATTGTCTCATCTACCACTAGACATGTGCAGTGTAGACTTCTACACTGATTGAAGGTGGTTATATTACAAAAGAATGAATTTCTTCCACACAGTGACTGACCAGGTTTACATGTTGTGCATTAAATCTGGGTTTTCACAACTCCATAGTAGTAGTGTATCTGACAGTTAATGAACAGCTCTGGACCATATGCTGTAGCATAGGTCATAACTAACAACCCTGAACAGGAAGGAGTTCAATTTCTTCCTCTGGTAGATGTCTCTCTGTTCCTCTTGATACTAGGAGCCAGAAAGGGTTGCCATTTGGAGGTCTGGTCCAGAGAATAGAGTTTCTTAAGACAAAATAATACACAACCTTCAAATTTGTCTATTGTTATTTTTCTTAAAAAGTGATATGACTTGTTTATGCCAAGGATAAATGAGTGGCTTTCTCCAAATGACACCAGTATGCCAGGACATGGGTTTAACATTAACTCTTCAAAAATGCACACAAATATGGAACCTGGTTTGAAAACTGATTTGTCATAATAAATGACAACATCCACCTTCCAGAGCAAATCGGGGACCCTTTGGACAAAGAAATTCCAAATCTATTCATTCACAAATCATTACCTTAAACATTTGGAGGTTTTTTTATAATCTGATGCAGGAAAACAGCTAACGGTATAGCTATATTTGTCAGGCCATGAAGACTTCAAAAAATACGTATTAATAGACTGTTCCTGAGATTGGCTATTCAGCAATATTAAGGACTATTTTGGAAATGCTTAAAAACTATGGCACTATAAAAGTTTTGAAATTCCACATGCAGAAGATTCACATTGCTGTAAGACTTTTCTTCCTCTAAGTTCTTTGTGTATGACACACAATAATTAATTCAACAATCCATACTAGGCCTATGAGCCAGCACAGATGCACAAGACAATGCACACCACAGAGGAATATATTTTACCAAGACTCAATGACAGTTTGTCAATACGGCAACCTGCCAATAAAGCATCTGTTGCTTGGCTTGCAGAGACATGCTTTTGTGAGACTTCTGTAAAGGGAAACACTTCAAGTTCCTTTTTCTTCTTGGAAATATCTTTATACTATATTTGTTCTTGACATCTGGGGCTATAATGGAAGATCATAGACACATTGTCGTTTTGAAGGAGTTCAGTTCCCTATGGCATCTCTCTATCTGCTCTCATTGTATAGACAGACAGCTTGATGACTCCAATTGGGATGAAAATATGAAGCACCATAAGGTAATGGTGAGCCTAAGACAAAGCAAGCACTGTAATTATGACAAGAACACCAGAAGTCAACACACAAGTGTTAGAAGGGTGAATCTAGGGACTTTTTAAGAATAGTTCTGCTAACTGCCACAATACAACATGCTGATAAGGCCTATGCCATGTCTTGAGAAACAGTCATCATCTACATTGACATATACATAATAACTCACTTCCAAAAGTGTTTCTCACAGGCCATATACTACAGTGTATTCCCAATAGAGGACATCACTGAACTGATCACTTCAGGTTCCTATATAGATATGAAGAAAGACTTTCCATTATTGTAAACTACATGGAGATTATAGGAATTCCTTTTGATCTTCTGTGCTACATGTGAGCAATAAGCTGTAAAGAGATTGTCACAAATTCCTTTCTCTCTCTTCAGTAACCAAGATAAAAAATGGTGCCAGACTCAGAAATTGCTGAGTTTTTTTAATATACAGGTATGTGGTGGGTTGACCTTGGCTGGTCCCAGGTACCAAGTAAGCTGCTCTGTCACCCCACCTCCTCAACAAGATGTGGGAAGAAAATACAATAAAAAGCCTGTGTGTCAAGATAAGGACAGGGAGATCACTTACAAATTACCATCACACACAAAAGAGATTCTACTTGAAAAAATTAATTTATTACCAATCAAATCAGAGCAGTATAATGAGAAATAAGAACAAAACTAAAAACACCTTGCTCACATCTTTCCTTCTTTCTGGCCTCAACTTTGCTCCAGGCTTCTCTATCTCTTCCTCTTGAATGGTGCAGGGGGATAGGAAATGATGGTTGTGGTCAGTTCATAATACTTTGTCTCTACCACTCCTTCCTGCTCATACTCTTACCCTGCTCCAGTGTAGCATCTCACTCACAGAAGACAGCCCTTCTTGAATTTCTCCAGTGTGGGTCCATCCCAAGGGCTAGAGTTCTTCACAAACTGCCTCAGCATGTGTCCTTTCCATAAGGTACAGTCCTTCAGGAACAGACTACTCCAGCATGATTCCTCACAGGACCACAACACCTGCCAGAAAATATACTCCATCATGGGCTTCTCTACTCAGGGCTACAGCTCCTGCCAGAAGCCTGCTGTAGCATGAGCTCTCCACAGGGTCACAGCTTCTTTCAGGGCACATCCGTTTGCTCCTATGTGGAATCCTTCATGGGCTGCAGGGGGCCAACCTGCATCACCATGGTCTTCACCCCTGGCTATAGGAGTATATCTGCTCTGGCATCTAGATTACTTTCTCCTTCTCCTTCTTCACTGAGCTTGGTGTCTGCAGAGTTGTTTCTCTCACATACTCTCACTATTCTCTCCTGAATGCTGTTGTGCAACATAGAGACCAGATCCAGTGATCCTGCAGGAGGAACTGACTGATGGAGAGATGGATAGTTCACCCAGGTCATAAGTGCCACCAAGACCGTCACCCTAGACCGAGTGTCAAAACTGGCTCTAAAAAGAAAAACAGAAGCGTCATTGTTGTGGATGACTCACCCCTGAGGGGGACAGAGGGCCCAATATGCTGTTTGGACCTGCATAATAGAGAAGTCTGTTACCTCCCTGAGGCACGGGTTAAGGATGTGTTAGGCAAACTCCTCCCCCTGCTGAAGCCTTTCAGATTACTATCCTCTTTTGGTATTTCAGGTGGGTAGTGATGAAGTCACTAGTAGAAGACCAAAATCAGTTACGAGAGATTTTAGGGCCCTGGGGCAGTTGCTTAAGGGATCAGGAGCACAGGTTGTGTTCTCCTCTATCCCTCCAGCGGCAGGAATGAATGAGGGAATTGCTGGCTTTTCCAGTACCATTCTGCTTGACAGTGATCCTTTCCAAATGTCCCACGGTCATTTGTTGTACAAAGCAATGTAGTTATGGAAGAGCTACACTTACTTGGTTCTGAATTTTGCCTGCGCAAATTGGACAAAGTGAGGGGCAGAAGTTTAGTCTAAGTAACGGTAGGCTAGTAAACTCCAGTAGAGAAGTGTTTCTTCCACCATCACTCCCACACAACCTGGACTCTGCACAGCGCTCAGTGAGAACCTAAAAACTGATTGTTCAGGAGTTTTGTTGTTCTTTTGGGGGTGAGCTTTTTTCTTCTGGTGGTCTGGAAATGTTTGTCAGTGACTGTAGCAACCCTGGGGCTAAGCTCCACTCCAATGGTGATGTCATGACTTTTTTCACCTGAACAGCATCAGGTACTCACAGAGTCATATGAGAATTGAAAGATTTGGCAAAATATTAGTACCAGTTACTATTCAGAGGGCTTGAGATGTGCAACAAGCAGAGCTGTACAGAACAGCAGACGAATAGAGAAGAATACAGAAATGTGTGCTTGATGGAAAACCTGTCCTGTTTAAGTCATTGACAAAACTCCAACTGATTTCCACAGGGACAAGTATTCATCCTAAGGTTTCTCCTTTAAAGAGAATTTAATGAAGAAAATACTGATTTAGGGACAGTCGGAACAGTAGTGCAGCATTAACATCAAAATTCAGTCAGCTTCATTCTCCCTGTCCCTCAAGTTGAGTTTGTTCTCTCACATTTTCTTTGTCTCCTTCAGGCAACATTGACAGCTTCCTTGTCTGCTTTCCACTGGGAACAAGAATAATAAATTATTTCTTCTTTCTTGCTTTATTCTTCCTTATACCTCCCTCTATTGTTCTCTGAGGACTTTTAAGCCATTTAATTTCTGTATGCCCAGGTACACCTAGCAAATGGTGTACCTTGCAACAGTGTTTCATCCATCTACATATCTCTCATTAAACATCATCCTTCTGATGAGCTAGATTCATTAACTTTGGCTGTTGCTCATGTGGAAAAGTTTGTCATCTGTGCTCTGTATTTTATATAGGCTAGTAACACTTTCCTAGCGTATATTCCTGGACTCCATTGCTCTCATTTTCCTTTGTACTCTACAAAGGTAATTGAATTTCATCAGCAGTTTTTCTTCTTTCATAAAACTGTTTAACACATCCCATCCCATTTCAGGCATGTGAGCATAAGCTCCCACAAGGTTGCTTTATATTGCATTTCAATTATGTGAGAGGGAGGTCAAAATGGAGTACATGTACTGTTCTGTCATGAGACCCACAATTCCTCTCTGGCTAGTGTGACACACTTCATTGAAAAGTGTATTCTGTCAGAAAGCTGCATCAGAAGTCCCACCAAAAAATTGTCAGAACAGAAAAATGGACAGCTCTAAATACAGTTTCTGTAGAAGGACAGTATGTGTTAGACAAATAGTATTTGGATATGTAATTATTGCTAATTTTAATTAGTTCTCTGAAATCTTTAAACTACTTTAGTAATATATTCATGTGTGTTTTTCAGATCTTTCCACAATATTAGATTAACTCCAGTCCTCTTTCCACCCCCTCTCCATATGTACCAATACGGTGTATTGTTTCAATCTTGTTTAAATTATTGCAAATTCTGTCAGCTTCTAAATTTAGTCAGTTAATGTCCTAGCTAATTTCACAAGCAGACAAGATCTTAAAAAGGAAACATTCTAGCTGCAATCTTCAAAGAAAATAAATGACAGCAGAAAGGAGAAGAAAGTTTTAGTGATCTTTGTACACTGGTCAAAGAATACCAAAATTGTCTTCCAACACAAATCTGAAAAAGAAGACCCTGAGGTATAACACTAGGAAAAAGATTAATGACTTGATGCCATGCATATGTTTGAAATGCATGTTGTTTAGGGAGCAATTTATTTAGGCATGTTAAGTGAATAGAATTTTGAGTTAAACTCTCCTCAGCTGCAGATAAACTCCAAGCATACCTCTTCCTGTTCTGAAGAAAGATGAGCTACAAGGTTGCATCTTACCTCACAAGGTGTTTAATTAACCTTGCTGATGAAAACATGAAACTGATTAACAACTTTGTGTTCAAAACACACCACTAAACATGGTCCTATAAGAGCTTTCAGTATAAAGCTCTAAGTTGTTCACCTGCTTTGAACTCAGAGCAAATGAGGCAAGGTCTGTATCAATAAAGCAACTCTGCCTTCATTAATCACAGTGTTCAATACCTACTTTTCAGTGGCAACACCTGTGTACCAGCCAACACAGAATCTAGCTGTACCATATTAATCAGGAGAAAACTACTAAAACATGCAGTAGCTGGTNCAAACCTTAAACCACAACATCAGGACACTTGTGGATACTGAACTCATTTCATATTGTTGAAAAATGCACTGCTATATGAAAAAAGCCAAAAGATGTAGGCTTGGGCTCCAGCTTTTTCTACTAAAGAATGACTCTAATCTTTAACTTTGTCATAGCAATTCCTTTTTCTCACATAACATAGTATCTCAGCAGTATTGACAACAGGCGTCAGCAGAGAGAGCTGTCTCAAAAGTGACCTAGAAAGCTGTTTCTTTCAAAAACATCCCTCATTTCTAGGCATAGATACATGGAAATCCCTGTGACCAACAGCTTTTCTTGCTAGTGCCTGGACTCAGCCCCAAACTGGGCACATATAGTTTAGGTGTCTAAATCTAGATGCATACACGTGCACTGAGTAGGTTGGCAGCTTTAATGGCCAACAGAGATCCAAGACTGGAGTCAATTGCCTGTGTGGAAGCACAGTTGGTGTCACTGAGCCACTTTGCTTCCCCAGCACACTCACCAGAAAAGCAGTGGTTCCCAGGAGGCCCTGTGTCATCTGTGCCAGTCTCATAAGGATGTCTTTGGTACCCTTGATGTCACCAGTTACTCAAATGTGGGCAATTAAATCCCTATTCAGTATAGGCAAAGGACTTGGAAAAGTTTTCCAGTTTGCTAGATATAGCTGTTCACTGCATAGTTCTCCAAACTCCATGTCTTACATAGACTAGGGGCTTAACTCAGGGGCTTAGTTGCCCAAGCACATGCTCCTAGAGCCACTTCAGGTGCCCTGGGGTATTTGACATATTGGCATGAAACTAATGCATATGATGCAAGACCTACAAAAAATCTTTGCCATCTGGACCATTGTTTAGAAGCAAGGCTAGACCCCTCTGGGAACCTTATATGTGGGACTGAATGGAGTCCCCAGTGTCTTTATTTTATTCTGCTTATTTTGTTGGAGCAAATTCTCATAACATGAAAAGCATGAGAAGATGTTGAAAGCAAAAGATGTACTGACTGAATTAATCAGACACTGAGACCCACTGTATGACTGTATTATCCCACTCCTATGGAAACTGAGTCAAGTTCTGCTATAATCCAACTTTTAATTAGTTCTCGTCTGTGATAAAACTGATACCAGAGCAGAATATCAAGTTCAGAATGTTGTGAACTAGAAAAATAACAGCAGTCTTTGTAACATCTGTAATGAAAGAAACCCAGTTAAATGACTTTGATAGCTCCAACAAGAATGTTGTTTTTAACCAAACCATACTTAATCCAGTGTTTACCTGCATGAATTGAGAAATTATGAATCATTGCTTTGGTAACCATCCCAGGTAGCAATAGGTTATGAGTATTAAAAGAGGATTAGATTACGAACCTTTTTAAGAAAATAAATATTTTCCTTATGTTTGGAAAATTCCAGTTATCACAATCCAAAATATTTCTAATTTCATACAATTTAACCAACATTACAGTAAGTTAACAACCTTTGTACGATACATAGCCTTCTTTACAAATGATCAATTTTGTAGGCATTTATCCAAGTGGATATTCATCCTGGAGTATAAATTGAAACAGATGTCAGTGAACAAACACAATTTTATTTTCTAGCAATTCACAGCAGCAAGCATAAGAAAAGGCAACAATGCCAACATCAGAAGCATGGTGTTTGCTGGTATATTCACCAGGTGTTCTGAGAATCTATTCATACTGTCCTGACTGAACTGAAATCACTTAATCTTCCACTAGCAGACACAAATATGAGTAATTCCTCTGAGACTGACAAGGGGAAGAGTTAATATAAAGGTCAGATAACAAAGAGCAAGACCCCGCCTTGAATACAGAGTAAAAACCAAGTTGCATCTTTCTTGAATTCAAAATGAATCCATCAAGGAAAATAATGATACAGCTCCCAAGAGCAACATGCAAATCAGGGAATTACTCTCTAGCAAAATGTTTTATGTTATGGAAACCCACAAATAGATTTGATTCAGTGACAATAAATTAAATATGGTGGGTAGTTCTGTTTGACTGATGAGTATACATGCCACCGGCAGCAGGACAGTGACATATACAGGATAGCAATAAATACTTCTACTGACAGTTCAGCAGCCATTACTCAGTGACACTAAAGGAATATAGAAAGCTTCAGGCAAAAATTCAATTGGGATAACAAAAAGATATTTTGCTTTGCTGCAGCTTTTCCGTGCTACTCTTTTCTGCTGATCAGGAAATGAGCAGCTTATAAAAATGTGTGAAGAAAAAAATATTAAAATCTGTCCACAATATTTTTTTTTGCTGTTATTGTTTTGTGCTATTAGTGACTTGCTGTAGTTAATGCATACCTCCATAATAACATTGGTCTGTTACATACAACTCTTCTTTTCTCATCCTTACTCTGCTCTCCAGTTCTACTGCATTCTCGTCTGACTCCCACCTTCTCACTCCCTATGAAAGCAATGGTTAAGTTAGGGGCTGCTATTAGAGATACTTACTGTCGATGGAGAAGGAGAGGCAATTGACAGGGACATTCAGAAGATGAGGTTGCTCTGAATCATACCCTGGTGTAATCTGTGGCTTTCCAAGTGGGGAGCCTAGGGAAACTGAGGCCAGGCTATTCTACACAATATCACACTAATTGCTTGGCTCAGCAGCATAGTCCTCTCCCAGCTACCTGACTCCTTCAACACATGCCAGAACTCATAGCTAATGAACAGACACATCTATGCCCCTAAAGCCACAACAACAACTACTGCAGAGCTTACTAGTGTCTGCAAGGCTTGAGAACTGCCTTGGGTATACTCTGGAAGAATGGGGTTCACAAAGGGAAGATGTTTTAGATTTGTGGTTTTACTCTTTTTAATTAGCAATAAATTAAATTAGTCTTCCCCAGTTTTAGTGTGTTTTGCCCATGACAGTAATTGGTAAGCAATCTCCCCACAAGCATTTTCATCTTATTTTCTCCCTCTGTCCTGTGGAGGAGGAGTAGTGAGAGAGCATTGGTGTACATCTGACAGCCAGTCAAGTTTAACTCACCATCACATGGTCAGCACTGTACCCACTCAGATGTCAACACCAGATAATGAGAGATGATGCATCTCCAACTCTATTGCCTTTGAGAGAAGCACTGGTTATGACTCAGAAAAGTTCTGGGGAAAGAAAACAGTGAGTTGAGTTCTTTCCCCAGATAGAGTTAGTGGGCAGGCTGGTTGCAGCTCCAGGGCCCTACAAGGAAGAGGCATCTGTAATTGGGGATATTATGAAGCAGCTGTCTTGGATGTTCAATTACTTTCACGGTCATGCTTATTTTAAAGTTTGGTAAGCAATAAGCAGTTCAGTGCCCAAGAAATACTACTGGTTCAGAAGTATGCTTGGATGACAGAAGTTACTGTAGACATACAAAGGCAGCATATGATTTTGCTAACAGGATGGTAACTCATACTACGTTAATATGTTCAATTACTACCTGGCTAGATGAGGCAAGAATGATATTTTACCATTCCACGTTCTTATGAAACACTGGTGAAATCAGGTTATGTTGACACCAAATGTTTTAGGATATTCACAAAGTCTAACTTTGGTAATGATACGGTAAACAAGTGTAGTGGTATACAAACATAGAAATAATGTAAATATAAATGCAAGTAAAAGGAAGAGTAATCCATGATATAAAATCATACTCATGCTTACAAGATATGTGAGAGCAGATCAAAACCTTCAGCAAGTTCCTGCAAGCCTTCTAGAAAGACCTTTTCTGGTAGAGGGTGGAGAGAACATATAATAGCACCTTAACACAGGTTACTTTCCAGCTTGGACCCGTCTAAGAACCCATCTCTAACTGTATCATCTTGTCTGGTAAAGTAGACAACATATGCCACCAAGGACTCACTTGTTATTTTTATTTTTCCTTTGTCAGGTTTACCTCATCTGTGATTTTAGTGTCTCTGCCAGAGATCTCAGGTACACAAGGCACTGCTAGTAAAAGCTGTAAGAACTTGCTGGCCATAATGGTTTTTTGAAAGCCTTTTATATTTTTGAACTATAGAGTGTGTAAGCACGGCTGTAAAAGTGCCAGAGACCCTGCTGCAGACAATCCTCTTTTCACTTGGGCACCAGCAGCAGGTCCTAATGTAAGCAGGACAAATGCCTTCCTGCTGCTGTTGTTTAAAGACCAGCTCAGTGTCCAGACACTTGAAATACAGGTGTCATGTGAGCCAACTGAAGGGCCGTGCCCTCTCCCTCCCACACTGCTGGAGCCTAGGAGGAAGAGCATGGGTACTCTGAATGTTGGGTAGGGGGTTGTTAGAGCCACATGACCTGGCTTGGGGAGGAAGCAATCCATTGTAGGAGAACAATATTTTGGGACACAGATCCAGATTTAGAACATGAAATTAAAAACTCCATTTTTCAACCACTACTAGCACAGTTTCTTCTCTTGTAGAAATGCCAAGGCAAGAGATTATTGCTGGGTGAGCCATGTACATTTTCTAGTTGTATACAAGTATGTGTAGCCTGCTGTCTACTTCAGCTCCTCAGGAGACTGTTGTAACAATCATGCAACTGCTGTAATTGTGAGCCTTTATCTTTCCTCCACAATAAACACAGTCCCAAGAGCAGCTAGCAGAGCTACTCACTCCACCTCCCGTCTGCCTCTATCCACACAAGACCTTCAGTGCCTGGGGTAGCTGGTGGACAGCCTTGTGCATCTGTTCCTGGCAGCTTGCTAGCCTACCAGGCAACTACAGGCACATGCTCCCTAGGGTACATTTCAGCCTGCACCCTTACCCACAGCCATAATAAAGCATGTATGGTAGCTGAGCTTGGTCTTGTGGGCATCTTTACAAACAGCCACAACAGGAACTATGGACAGAGCCAATGAGTGTTCCAGTTGTGGATGTCTTTTGTTTGTGGGGATAAACATGTGATGTTTTTATAGCTACTGTTCTCTGCCTTGCTGTGTGTTTATGGGAATGTAAGGACAGCTGTACTGGACCCAGTTCACTCTATGAAGCAAATAACTTGTTTCTGATGGTGACCATTCTTTCACATATCTGCTCTCCTAGCATCTCCTGGTTTGTTATATTTTTATATATTTTTTACCCCTTTTTCTCCCTCTCTCAAATATCCTTGAATATTAGTCTTTTTTAAATTTGAATTTTAATATGGTGAAGGAACAGCAGAAAATTCCTCAAAGTGAAGCTTTGCACAAAATCTGGCAAAGCCAGTGAAAAATGGTATGGAAATGCTTGTAGTTAGTGTCACAAAGTGTTCCTCTGTTGCTAGATAATTGTATTTCATGGCAGCTTAAAGGCTGAGATAATACCACTTTCTACTGATTCTCTCTGTGTGGAAACTAATGGACATTATGGAACATTGTAAAAGTCTAATGGGCAACTTATAAAAGTTCTTTATAATGTTTAGGGAGTAACCTGAGGTCAGGTTTAACAGCTGAGAAAATACAATGATACTTTCTATTAAACAAATGCACAAAGATTCTGTTCAATTTGTTTCTACCAAATTTTCTACTGAGGCTTCTGGAAAGATTTAATTCATGTTTGGTCTGTTCAGATGGTTACCAAAGGATTTGCCTGCCTTAATCTTACTTGAGAGGTGATGCCACCACTATTTCTAAAATCTGCATTGTTGTATAAACACTTAAATTACATAAAATCTAAGTGGTCAGTAGATTTTGCATTATTTTAAAAAGTTATATTCAATGGCAATGAGAGTTTATTTTTACCTGTATGTATTGCCCTGCCTTTTGTTAACAGGACTCATTGCCAGGCATCCACTGTCTTGTGGAAAAAGATGTTGACACTTTTAATGGTTCTTCTCTTCATAACTATTACTCTTGACAATTGTCAGTCATGCTGATGCTTCTCAGAATTTCTCCAATTCTCATCTTGATTCTGTTTGTTTTCTCTCTAAATCTCCTTTTCTCTTGAAATATTGGGGAATTTTCTATCACATTCACTTCCAAAAGAGTATGAATTTGCCACAAAATGGAAACTATCATTTATGTTATAGGTTCAGTAAACTTGCTAACTCATTAGTCTAGACAGTGGGTTTTTTCATCTGCAGAAGAAGTATTTTTGGTATGCATATCTTTCAGGTTTTTCTCAAATATGCACATTTCTTACCTCTGAAAAGCTGGAGAATACAGAAAAGTAAAGACTTGGGGCAACATTGACAAACAGCTAAAATGTTTCATTGAAAATGCAGTTAATGAGGTAATGAATTCTACCATAAAAGTAAGAGGCAGGCATTCCTTACTTGCCTTTTTCCAGGATCCATAGAAATAATCTGTAGACCACAGGCTGAAAATCACTGATTTAGCTCCACAAAACAGCTTGGTGTCAAGTTTCTTGTCGCTAGTAAGATCATAGTTCGAGATATATAGATTCCTGACACAGAGGAAAGACTTTTAGAAAGGGATCCACAAAAGCTGAATGGACCAAACCCCACAGTTCTAATGGACTTAGGCTACTATTTTCAGACTTCTGGAAGACCCATCTTCTGTATTCCTCTGAATAAACTTTATTGACTCATATAAAACACGCTTTCATATATTCACTGAAGCACAGAATGTAAGTCTCTAAGTACGTAGAAGGTAGGTCACCTATTTAAACTCAGAATTGCAATTAACTCTATATATATACACATACATATATATATATATATATTTATACAAATATATAGCCATTCCACAATCAAGGTAACCTCTCCCTCCCTGTTAGGTTAGATGAATAAAGTTTTTTTCAAAGTAAAGCAATGACTTGTGATGACTAGAGGAACAGTGGCATTTTGAAGTACTCAAGCTGAAAGCACTGAATTGCTAAGATCATCAGATCATCCCAGGACACTCAAACACTGTCCCTTGTGCAAGACATGCAAACTGTAGGGGATTATTGCTTAACAGATTATAGAACCTATTATGTGGTGCAGGGGTTGAAGAAAATTTTGGGATGAGGCAGAAAGACTTCTGGAATTGTCGAAAGCATCCTTTAGGATGTTTAGGGGAAGGGACAAAAGTAAGGAAAGAGAAGGATTGGGGACAAACATACATGGGAAAAGAAAAAAAGAGAGCGATAAGTGAGGCTAGTAACATCTAAGTAAGTGGTTAGTCAGCATGTTTGTCACACCAAGTCCTGCTCTTGATTACTACAATACCTCCTATACTAAATCTCATTTGTAACTATCTTTGACGGGAGTTCGTATCCTATTCTAAGCCTACATGTGTCAACTTCCAGCAAACTTCAAGTGAGATGCCCCAAAGAGTAGGGCAACAGGCCTGGGACCTGGAAGAGTTTGAATGTCCAAAGCTAGCTACTCATGGAAACTGTATGAAATGGAAGGACCAAGTACCATGCTTGAAGATGAACTAGCAGTGTAGTAGGAGGACATCAGCACTTTGAAAGACATAAGGTCAGAGCCAGAAACTGAGTGAGAGGCCTGGGATCCAGGTAGGGATATTAGGCATCCCATTCTGGTATTTGGGAGACCCACACATATGGTAGTGGCTGAAAATCAAGAGATTCAGGATATGTATATATGCCTGTATGCACATGTGTGTGTATAGATCTACCAGGAACACATGATCAGCCTTGCTGCTGGCTGGACTCAGGCACAAGAAGTCACTGCATCCTTGGAGTGGGGAGAAACCTTGAGGTTTGAGAGGGATGACAGTTGGCTCTACAGGGCTGGGAAGGAAAGTTTGACTTGTTCCTGAAGTCCACTGGACCTGTTTTCTTCCAATAAGAACAGATTTTTAATCCGTTGTGTTTCTTTTTTTTTGCTTTCCATCTTATTTGCTGAATTTTTTCATGATATGAAAGGCAGGATATTTCAATCATGGAACAGCAGCATATTGCTCTGACAATGTAGCCCTTGGCTGACTTGGAAAGAGCTCAAAAATATCTGTGAAATGGTATACAATCAATCCCCGACAAAATGAATTCTGAAGGAATGTTGAAATAGCATCTGAATTCCACACTTATCAGTGATATTGTTAATTGGAACTCGTTTGTTTATTGTTTGAATATTATCCAAGCCTAAAAGCACTTACCTGGCTTTGAAGCTACCTGAAGAGCATTTTTGAGTGTTTGAAGGAAGATGAATATTGCCCTTGATTATAAATAACATAAATGTATCTCTCCTAATGGTATGTGACAGACTGACTTCCTTAATAACTATTTATTCTGAATACACTGAGATCAGGGAAGACATAAACACTTCAGAAAAAAAAAAAAAAAGAGAAGAGGGAAGAGAGGAAGTAAGTATGGGAGTACAAAGGCAAAGTTCCCATTGAGATTTGGAACAATAGAATAATTTTGTCAGGAAAGGACCTCTGAGGGTCATCTGATCAAATAAATCCCTTGCTCATGAAAAGGCCAACTCAGAGCAGGTTGGTCAGGCAGTGTCCAGTCAAGTGTTTAATATCTCCAGAGATGGACATCCCTCAACCTCTCTGGGCACCTGTCCCATGCTCGACCACCCCCACTGTGGATGAGGGAGACATTTTTGTTCATGCTATCTAATCAGAACTTCTAACACTGCAAATAGTGTCTTTTGCTTCTTGTTCTTTTCCTGTGCCTCTCTGAGAACAGTCAGCCTCCATCTTCATTATAACCACCCTTGTAAACATACTGTCTGGTCTCACAGTTCTAGAAATGTTCAGTTGTTTTAAGTGATCCATGACTCAGTTTTGCTCTACCATAGAAAAAACTTCATTTTCCCAAATTCAGTCACTAGACTCAAGGACTTTGGAGTCTAGAGAGCAAACTCAGCCAGTAAACACCTGGGCAAAAAAGGCCACAAGTCACTCAACCTTTTTCTGTGGTTTTGATCATTGGGTCTACGACCCCACTGAGTGTTGGAGCCACATTAGCCATACTTTTACTGTTGATGTACTCATAGAAATTATTTTTGTTGCTCTTCATATCCTTCACTAGTTTGAATGGCAGTTGAGCTTTAACTCTCTTGAATCCATTCCTACATACCTCACCAAGATCTCTATATTCTTATCAGATAGACTGCACCCCTTCCACTTTCTTTCCACTTCTTTTTTATGCTTGAGATCAGTCACGCTAGCCTTCTGCCCCAGACTTTTGATATCTTGCAAATTAGAGTGAACCATTCCTGTGCTCTGAGGAGGCAGACCTTGATCAGTCAGCCGCCTTGGGCCTCCTTGACCTCAGAGAAGCTTCCCATGTGATCCCAGCTACCAGTTTCCAGCATGACTATGCATAGACATCTAATTTGTCCTGCTTGTTCCTTAAGCTGCATGTCTTTGTGTAGAGACACATTAGATGAGCTCTCTGTTGTGCTACCATCAAGTGAAGTGTGAGGGCTTCACTGTCATGTTGTGCCCTGGGCGTTTCCTCACTGTTCCTTGTATTATGACTTCTCTCCAGGCTTTGGTCACCATCCCAGGACAACCTAGCTTAAAGTCTTCCTAGTTAGGTTGGCAGGCCTGGTGGAAATGGTGCTACTACCTCCACTTTGGTAGGTGAGGCTCTGTCATTTTTAGGGAAAAAGAAAGAAGAGGGACTAGCAAAAGGAAGAAGGTTGATTTAGAGTGTAGAATATATGAAGGAAAGTGGATCCTTTTAGCTAATCTGGTAGAGGATGATAAAAAGTCATCTCTCTGATTTCTAAATCATCTCTCAAATCTTTTCTCTCTGATTCACGCTCTAGTTTGAATCAACATTTTTTAAGTTAGAAGCTGGTGGAAGCAATACATTGATTACAAAGTGAAAGACAAAGGCAAACAAATACAGTATCTTTTTTTCTTCATCTTCTGTAGCATATTAGTTCCTGTCGAGTCCAAAAGCCAAGAATCTGGGTAAAATTTGAGTTTTATATTTGCCTTGTCATTGTATTCCCTGAAGCAGTTCAGCTGAAAAAAAAATGTGAGATTTGGGCTAGGGACAAGCTTGAGGCAGATGTTTGGTAGGGAAAATTCTAGTGAAAAGAGCATAAACTAATTCCAGAGAAGCACACCTACAAAAGCAGTGCAAAGACAAGATACCATTAGCACGTCTGTTAGCAAGAACAATAAGTTTAACACTTTTTAGAGGTTTAAAGCTTAGACTAACATATTGGCATGTCTGTTTATCCCCTTGTTTTCTTCATAGACAAGTAATTTGGCAAATGGTGCTGCAAGGCTTTGCACTGTATGGATAAATGACTGTTTCTTATAGTTAATGGTTACTGAAGTATTCTTGCTCCTCTAATTCTTTTCACTTCTATGAAAATGTTCTGAGATCAGAACCAGCCAAGCAGTTTATGGAAAAGGCAGATCTCCTTAGACTTCACAGCAAATGCTGATCAGTGGTCCATTCCTCTTCCTTTTGGCTTTTAGTAAGCCTGTAACTTGAAATACATCTCAAATTTGGAAAGCAATATAGCTAGGTCGGAGAGATGCTTAGAGACCATTTGAGTTAGACCCTTATAGGCAAGATAAGTGTGAATCATAATATGCGAAGCAGAAGGCACAAAGAAGTGACTCAGAATGGTTGATGATATGATTACAATGACATCAGAATGGGGCAATTTCGAGTTTAAAATGTATTTCTTCTAAAGAAGGAGGCTTTCTTTAAAAATAGCAATTCAAGAGAATCCTCGTAAATTAGGAGACTACTGATTGTTGAGCAAGGGACAAAAAATACAGAGAGGGGAAAGGTTCTAGAAATACATATTGCTCTAATAAGGAGGAGAATTTGTACAGCTAAGAAGATTACACATATACTGTACAGAAGCTAAAAAACAGTAGCATTAAAAGTAGACACTGCATTTTGTCATAAAGCAAATTTTGCTATGGCAATTTCTTTTTGTATTATTGAAATTATTACTTAGTGGCATACAGTTGTAAATGGTGCATGTCTTATGTTGCTGGTATATATTGACACCTATATCACTGCATAGCCATAGTAATAACCTTTCAGTATTATCAGTTTGACTTCTATAGCAGCAGCATAAATATTGTAGATAGCAAGCGTACAGTGATGAAGTCATTATAAAGAATTAAGACTTCCACAAGATAACATAGACTGTTGGGGTGCATCTTTTTTGCAAGTCTTATTGCAAACATACATAAAAGGAGAGAAACTAAATTTTAGGGAACAAGAAAATTAGTGAAAATTTAGATAATATATTTGAGTTCTTATGTATATGGTAAAATTCACAAGTGTAAGGAACATGAAGGTTCTATCTACTAGACTGAACCTGAATTAGATTTGGAATTTAAAGCGCAATCTAAACGATGCTATCCCAGTGCTACTATGCATTTCAACTATGGTCAAACAATCTTCATTTGATTGCCATAGCAGTTGAATCAAACACTTCCTTGTCTTTCAGATGAATGTTCTTTAATGTATTTTGTCACTTGCATTTAAATAGGTGCCTAAACAGAAAAAATGTGATAATTGGGTTGTAGGGACACAAGCAGCTTGTAATGGTTTTGAGACAACCGCAATGCTTTGATTCTTCATCAGGAAAAAGAAAGAATTCACAGATGGATGTTGGCAGTGACACTCAGTACTGCTTAGGGCACTGTGGCTGATGGGACTCATTACCAACAGTCATTTTAGCGCTGTGTCACTGTTGCCTCTTGAGCAGCTGGATGAACTTTTTGTCACATCAATCACAAAGAGGAAAGGAAGCAAGATACTTCCTGCAGAACTCCACTAGACTATCAGGAAAAGGCTAGTCCCTGCTACAACCCTGCGCCATTACTCAAGTTATATTCACCTTAGTCTCAAAATGGGATTAGAAATCAGAGCTCTCCACAGATGTCAGCCATTGAAGAGGAGAGGCTTGACCCTCTTGATCCTCCCCAGCTTTACATTGAATATGATGTATATGGAATGGAATACCTTGTTGGTCAGTTTAAGGGTCACCTGTTCTGTCTGCTCCTCCCCACAGGTGTGACCTCTTACTTTACAGCACCACAACATGCCACACAAGGTTTAGCAGTGACCTTAGTCTCCACAGGAGCAAGTATAAACAAGGACCTTTCTGCACACCAAGCCTTAGTAGTAACTATAAACATCAAGTGTTATGACCTCTAGAAACAGATACTACCTGCAAAAATATGTCATTAATTTCAGAAAGTGCAGTTACTTAGAAGAGATTTGACTGAAAAGTAAAATCACTGAACAGAATTAGTTCTGTTCTACCTCAAACCAGGATGAACTGTATTGTCCCAGAAGGCCTGGTGATTCATGAGTGCATAGATTCAAGTATTTGACCTTCGTTTTTTCCAAATTTTGTTTTAATTTAATCCAAAGATGTAATAGAACCATGCAATAACATGTAAACATTGTCAAGGAGTCAACCAGGGTGAATGGAAAGACATGCTCCTGCCTGAGAACTTTAAATGGTCTTAATTTATTCACTCTAAATATCAGCATTTTTTCAACATTGATATATGTTTTGGGGATTACAATTCAATCAGATTAGTGAAATGCTAAGTGTGTAAAATAAAAATTTCTCAAAAGCAGCAGCACATTGCTTTACTTACTATCATTTTGTAATTCAAAACAATGAATATGATTCTACTATTACATCAAAATATCAGCTAACATCTCTAATATGGTACATATACCTTTCCTTTGGGCTTCAATGACTTGATTCTCAATAACATAATGTAAAAACAACAGCAGCATCAATAAAACAGTAGCCTCCAGTGCTGATAAGACTTCTGCTTTTTGTTGAATCCTGGAATTGTTGCCTGTGCCTTCTGCTTCGAATAGGTTTTCAAAGGCAGCATCCAAGACAGAATAGGAAATCTTTAAGGCCAACTAAATATTTCTCACTGCTTTCTTAAGAGAAAAAGAAAAATCAAAATTTCTGTTCCCCAGAAACCCCCTAATAACTGCATATCCTGACAAAAGAACATTGAGATAGAGATTTAAGATCCAGAATTTTAAACATATTTAGCATATTTAGATAACATCCAACTCAGTATTACAATGTTCACATTGTTTAATTCCCATCTTCAGAAACAATTCAGACATATATATATCATGATATTTCTAAAAGTATTTAAATTAGTAATCTGGTAATATTTTCAAAAGAAACTGGTCATTCAGGTTTTTTTGAAAACAAATACCTAAATATATGACTATCTATTGCAAGAAAGTTACTGTCCAGTTTTTCTCGTGTAACTGTAAATAGCTCCCACCTCAGCTGTGACATGCAGCCCTCCTAGGTACCTTTAACCTGCAGTAGCCAAATGGAAAGAAGAGTTTCCCTCTGTCAAGGTTTAGGGTCAGTCCACCAGACCTACAACAGGTGCTCTCTGTTAACCCCTTTTCCCCCCCACTCCCCATAAATAGAGGAAGAGAAAGAGGGTAAGGGAGAGAGACTTACAGATTGCTGTTGGCCCCCTCCCTGCTCAAATGGGAGAGGAAGGGAATGAAGGAGAGGTTTCTGAATTAGAAAAGAAAACTAAAACAACTTTAATGAAGATAATAAGAATAAAATGGAATTTATACAAATATACACAAAAACAGTATCAAACCCAGCCTTCCCCTGATGGCAATTAAATCACTGTCACCACTGAGGCTGTGGAGCAGGCACCGGCAAAGTCCTAGACTGGGCCCAGCAGCACACAGGAGCTGGGTTCAGGAACACACAAATTGGGACCAAAGGTAGAATAGACGGGGTCCTCCTCAGAAGGGAAGCGTCAAGACCCTTGTGATCCCTCAGTTTTATACTGAATATGATGTGTATGGGATGGAATCCCTCATTGGTCAGTTTAGGGTCACCTGTCCTGGCCACTTCTCCCTGCAGGTGCAGCCCTTCACTTTCTGCACCCCCCGATGTGGTACACAAGAGTGAGCAGTGACCTTGGTCTGCACGCACCGGTCCTAGGTAGTAAATCTAAACATGGAGCGTTATCACCGCTAGAAGCAGACACTGTCTGTGAAAACATGCTGTGAGCTTCAGAAAGTGCAGTTAGTTAGCAGAGTCTCAGATGAAGGGTAAAATCACTGAATAGAATTGGTTTGATTCTAATTCAAACCAGGACACCCCTTGAGAATTATAAAAAATTATGTTGAGTCACAATTTTGTTTCAGCTCCATCATTTTCCTCTCTTTTTCACTAAATTCATCAGCCATACAAAGGTCTACATTTTACCTGGGAAAGGTTACTCAGCTGGAAATACAGAATTAAAATAACTGAAGTACCAACTCTCAGAAAAATTGACAGATTTTTTTTGTGGGAAGAAAATAGCAGGTTAGTACAGGATTTCTGTAGAGAGTATTCAAGATAACAATGGACAGGAGGTATAGTGGATGTTCAGAAGTGCTATGGACAGGTTGTACTGCAGCACACAAACCACTGGAAGCGGCTGAAAATTCCAAAAGGACAGGGTTTTCAGAAATGCTTGTTGAGTACTGAGAAGCACAAATGCTGCCAAGCAGAAAATCTCAAAGTAGGCTAAGGGAAACATCCAAGTAGTTGAAAACAGACCTAGACAAGTCTTGTGAGTGTTGCTGAGGCCATAGCTGAGCAACAGGAAGGAAACTGGCTAGAAAATGCTCTTTGTGTAAGACTAGATGCCATGTGCATCTAATGCTTGAACATTTGAAGGGTCCAGGTGATGAAGCTTGCTTGAATGATAAGTAGCTTTGTGCAGCTGTTGTTTTAAAAGGATCTTATTGCTCTAGAGCTTTCTCTGGGACTCATTAGCACCATGCCTTGCCACCTTACCTCCCAACACCCTGCCATTGACTAGTATCGGCAGCATAGATAGACTGCCAACACACTGTCCACTGACCAACATCAGCAGCATAGGCAGGATGCGACCCACGTTCTTCACATAAGGTGTGATTCTCTGAAATGACACTACCATTGTTGAAGCCAAGGGGTGGCACAACTCTTACCTGTGTTTAGAAAGCATTTGCATGATTAGCTGTGTCAGCCAGATGGCCTGGACATCAAGTGTCCCTGGCAGTCCATCAAAGCCATGGTATCACTTATAATCCTATGTTTACTATCAGGGATTGAGTGAGCTGCTCTGAGGGTGTGTTGTTCATCTTTCTTGCTGCCTCAATAAAGCTTTGTTTTATAACTTGTTGTCAGATCCATTTCTGCCTGGACCTATAATATAATCAATCTTGTATAGGCTGCTGCTTCTACCCCATTTATTTCCACTATTAGTCCTGTCCCTTTTGAAATACTTAATTACATTCATCAAAATCTCAAACTTAGCCTTGAGATGCCTACATGTGGAAGAAAATGTTTTTCCCAAATCACAAGCAGATGCCTCAATTTGATAACATGTATCAAAACATGTAAAGTAAATCTAATGCTAGGTTTCACCTCTTTTGTAGCACTGATGTCCTGCCTTTTTTAAAAAGTGGAGTGGAAAAACCCACAGCAGGCATAAAATAGCTTAGATAATTCAAGACAAGCTGATGGAAAGAAATAAAGAGTACCTGAGGGTCATTAGAGCAGATTAAATTCAGCATAGATAACAGAGACTAATGCAGGCATATAGAAGCAACTGGTACACTCAGCATGAAGGTCTAAATATCACTGTGGACAGGTCAGAGCTGATCAAAAAAGCAAGTTAATGTGTTAGGCACAAGTTAATGTGGAAGTTAATGTGCCATGTTCTTTCCTAAGAATAGTGTAGAAAGGAATGACCTCAGATCTTTAATGCCATTTTATAGTTGAGTGGCAATTTATATATGCATGTGACCGGTTATAAAGTACATTTAAGGAGCTTCATATTGTACATCTGTGTACATGTGTTCTTCACAAAAGTTATTCAAACTTAACTGCAAATTCATGTTAGCTTTATAGTTATATCTGCTGTGGACTGCCGGAACAATATGCTTTAAGTTAGCCACGCCATCACAGGCTTTCCATATTGTGTAAAAATCCACCATAGCTCCTTTTTGATGCTCTTTACTTGGTTTGTCTGAGAGAGTCTACTTCTTAGCCAGTTGAGAATGTTTAGTTACCTACCTCATCATTCATCATTACTGTCCATGTTTAATTAACATTTGTGCAGGTGTTTTCTACCAAACCAAGAATATTACATTTTCTTCAGAGCAAGCAACAGTACATCTTTCTCTTGCCAAGCTTAAGACACCATAATAAGACTATTAAAAGGGAAATAAATAAATAGCCATTTTGGTTTTAATATAAAGAAATGTGGAAACATAATATTTTAAAGTACTCTCATTTCATCTCTCATGTTGTTTAATTTTTTGTATGTCTTGGTACAGTAGATCTGTGGTAGGCAGTATTTGGTCTGAAAAATCAAGGGATTATCCAGCCACACCAGACACTTTTATTTTCCAGAAACTGCCTGTTTGCCGTTACCTGTCTCACTACCACTGCTTGATGAAGGTAATAAAAACAGTTATGTTTATGACTTCTAGAATGTGAGGGATTTGGGATGTAAATAAATTACAAGACAGAAATATTGAGGTCTTCAGTCAGGTGGCACATTTCTCATATTACTGTGGGTACAGGGACCCACAGCATTTATGCTCCATCGGTATATCTTGTTTACAGATGTTTGTCTGCATTTAATATGTAGTTTTAAAATATAAATACTGTTTATGGTTCTTGTTGCTGTTTGAAGCAGATCAGTTTTTATTACGAAGAATAATGCTGGCTGAATTCTTACTGGAGCTTATTTTGTTCTCCTCTGATTTCAGCAAAAGGAAGTGTTAAAGACATTGTGTTACTCGATAGTTTTACAATCTTGCTTAATTTTTTGCAGAAAGCCTGAACATTAATGACACCTTTTAAATTTTATTTTATTTTACTATTGTTTTATTTTATTTTTTTCCTACATGGATTGGATTCCTGTAAATCTTATTTAACATTCCCTTGGTGGAAATTATTTGGACTTCATTTCTAGGATTTAGTTATCTGGAGTGGAAGTTAAAAAGTGTTGTTCTATTCCAATCAGACAGCAGAGTCCATCAATACTTTCTATGCTGAATGATTTTCAGGGCTGACACAGTTCTCCTTCACATGGGTGTAGATCAGAACAGCTACTCTGATATGAATAGATTTATATTCCAGAAAGTAGATTTGGGTCATGTGGCATTTTGTAGTTAGCCTTTTTTCTCCTGCTAACTGCTAAGAAGTGCAAAGGCAAGAATGAAATAGCCCAACTTGCACAGAAGCCACTGTTTCATATGCCAGCTCTTGATCTGTTCAGGTGCCCAACAAACCTGGTTCCATGGCAAAGGTGCCTGAGGGCTCAGATTTATCTCTGGTCTCATGGCACCTATTTACAGCTCAGAACCTTCTTTCATTGCAGTATGAAGGAGAAAATTCCTGCTGACTTCAAAGGAAGCATGACTAGACCTTGTGGAAAAGCCAAACTCAACAAGCAGTATATATTCCTAGAGTAATTCAACTCAGTATGTCTCATTGGAGATTCTTCAATCCTAAACTTTTCAAAATCAGAGTGAAGTTGTATTTTTAGGAGAAGATAGATCTATAAGGTCCGAGAGACCACATCTTACAGTGTAACTGTCTACACAAAAAGCAACACACGCAACTTGGCTCCCCATTAGGCCCTGAGGACCCCTCTCCACCTCTCTGACAGACTTTCAGTGCATGTATCTTTCCTGGAGCAGTAGATCTGAGCTTCCAGCTCCAGATCAGACACTTGAATAAATATGGATATATACAGCAAGAGTAGGCAGTGAGTACAGAGAACATGACATTTGCAGTTTATCACTGAATAATGGGATATGAACCTCTGCTTCAGCTCATACTGTCACACTTACAGAGCTTCCCTTTTCCTTTCCCTACTCAGACAGTGATGACAGTCATTCTTACAGCTTACTGTGAAAAGTTCGAAGCCAGACTTAATCTCTGACCATCACCTTATCACTTCAGAAATAGGTGGGGGAAAAAAAAAAAGGAGTGAGAAAGAGATAAAGAAAATGAGCAAACTCAGCTTTGTAAACTGCAAAGCTAGAGAAGTAGGAGGTGATAAATGATATGAGAATAAAGACACAAAAGCGATAGAATTCAAGATGTCAGACCTTCCAAGACAGGTTTTACCAGACTAACCTAACAACTTCTCTGACAAGATAACTGATTTTTCTAGAGCAGGGGAATGCAGTAGAACTCATCTGTGCTTTAACAAAGAATCTGACATGGGGACATAAAGGAAATAGTTCAACTGGAGAAGATGGAGACAAATACAGGATTTATAACAAGTATATAAAGTTGCCCGATGAGGATACAATAATGGTTATACTGAAAGCAAACTACTCATATTGGATAAAGGTTCCCAATCCTGAAGAATCTACCCTTAAAATTACTTATATTTTTTTAGATACCTCAGCACAACGAAGAAGTAGTGTGCTAAGACAGCTGAATATGAATATAAAGTTAAGAGATTTTGTTTGTGTAGAAAAGGATAAGGGCATCATATTGTGAGATGTGGATTCACTTTAAATTTGGACGATCTGGAATAATAGAAGTAGGGCGAAGTTCACTTAAGGAAGAATAAAAATAATATCTACTACAAGCAAAAAACTCAGAAGTTGGAAATTGTAATGGAAATTACTGTATGTACAATTTACGTCACTCATAGGCCTAATCACTGAATCCTAAACAAACTTATGGAACAAATGTATGGAGAAAGGCATTCTGTTCCCCTGACCATCCATCTTTATCACATGAAAGAAAAATAAACTAGACTGACTTGCTAGCAAAGTGGAGGGGATGTAACTGTTGTCTATGAACATTTGGATAGTAGGATACCTACCTGTAAAAGCACACTTCTGAATAATTGTGAAATCCCTTTGAGTAGCTAAATCCTTGAATATCCTTAAACATCTTGTCTTCTGTAGTCAGTTGCTTCCTTTGTGCAGATCGTGTCTGACTTCAAGTCACAAATGTTATTACCTGCCAAACAGAGCAGCATTTGCTTATAGTCCAAAAGCAGAGCTCTGCCTACTTAATACTATGAGTCCCACAGCAATGTGAACTTAAGCACATTTTTGTTCAACAAATTACAGCACCTGAACATTTTCATCTTTATCTTGCCCTCTCATCAGGTTAAGAAATCTGTCTGAGCTGATGTTGAACTGCCAGTTTACTATAGACATCTGTTACTTCACAGGCTATGAGTAGTAGTTATCCTTGAAGATAGAGGAATTCTGCTCCTACACAGGTGCTTCTGGCCTTAACACCTGTCCAATACACTTGACAAACCATGTTTTGAACGAGAAAGTAACATAAAAAATTGAGGTGCATTGCTGTCTGACTCTGTCAGCTGTAACAAGTGTTCTTTGCAGTAAGATGCAGAGTCCAAAAAAAGGCACAATCTTTTAAAAGATTATTATTTTAGGAAATGTAGACCCAGTAGGAGGGAAAAAGCAAGAACAAAAGTTATTTAACAGATGAAAAGGATTGAAAAAAATTGCTTTTTGAGAGAGGGGGGCTAGAGAA
>VYZX01014267.1:8020-30872 GCA_013401335.1 Brachypteracias leptosomus | reverse complement strand
TCAGGAGAGTGGAATTAAAGAAATAAAATTAAAATTGTGAGGTTTTCCCTATTACTAGGACATACTCAATTTAAAATCATATTTCTGCTCAATAGTTCTTAAAGAGAGGGAACTGTAGAGATATTAAAAAAATGAGTAGATGTGNAATTACATCTCTTCAGATATTTAAGAGGTTCCCATCTTTCATATCTGTCTTTCATAAGATAGTCATGGTAGATTTCTGACTAACCCTATTCTTCATTGTCATCTTTTATTTCCTTTTCATTATTTTCACTTTTCTTTGGTCCACTTTGTCAAAATATGTCTACATTTTCCCATGTTTTCCCTTATACGGATGAACATGGCTTCAGTGTGAGCAAAGAGCACCCTCTGACTGAAAAGAAGAGGGATCATGGGCTTCTATCCTGTGGCTCCCCTCTGGACAGGGGTGGTAGTACNACCACAGCTCATTACCCCAGGAAGGCAACCACAAATTAACCTTGCTTATATTGGAGGGGAGACAATATTGGGAAACCACAATATGCCATCGGCAGCCCTCGCCAAGATTCAGTTCCCTGTCTCTGTCTTCAGGGGAAGTCGAGTATAGACATTTTCTTTCCCATTTAGAGGCTGAATTTCCTTTCTTTTCTCTACTGAGATAAATCAGCTTTATTCTTTAATTCCTTTGCTATTAGAGGACGTGAAATGGGCTATGTTTCTGCAGGGATCAGCAGGGAGATATCCCCTCTGTGGAGTCTAAATTAGGGTGCAGCACTCCAGGGACAGAAGGGCAATATCCTCAGGCAGCCCACAGGATATGTATTTGCAGGAGATTTTGAGGCTTATTTCTTTGGATAGATAACTGCAGATCATGAAGGCAATTAATCACGGGCTCATGGACTAGTACATCTGGAAGGGACCTCAAGAGGTCATCTTGTCCATCCCCCAGCATGAAGGCAGGATAAATGTACACAGACCATCCCTGACAGATGTGTGTCTGCTTCTCTCTGCTTCCACTCTGGATGCTTTCACACCATTATCCATCTAGTGAAGAAGCTGAATTGAGGTTATGAGGAGAAACAGAAAATATCACTTTTTAAGCCTGAAGACTTTCCCCCTTACTGTCTCTTGGGACCTGAATGCAGTCCTGGGCAAGTGGGAGATCTGATCCTTGCTGTAAGATATTATGAGGGGAAGGTGGTGTGAGCAATTTGTTCATTTTGTAGCCCAGGTTCTACTCTGAGATATAAGACCTTTTTGATTACTTGTTCAATAGTAAAGCTCAAAATTAAATCTTATATGGATCTGTGCATGTGTAAAAACAAGAGCAAAAGAGGAGGAGGAATAAGCAAGTAAAAGAAGAGTGAAGAGGAGAAAAAAAAGAGAGAAACAGAGAGGAAGATAAAATGTGTAAGATTAAGGGGGAAAGGCAGATAGAGGCAGGAACTGACTTGAAAGGAAGAATGAAGAAACAGAAGGAACAGAAGGAATCACAGAATCACAGAAGGAAGAAAGAAAAGCTGAAGTGAGAATGTGGAGAACTGCTGTTTCTTAAGCTGGCCATTTCTAACAGAGAGATCAGAAAGACTTTTTGTTGTTGTTGTCCTTAAGTGACTTCTCCCACTGGCTAACATCTCATTTTATGGCAGGTAAATAAGCCTGCCTAATTGGTCCCTTGTTCAAGAATGGGAATATCGAGCTGAGCCTGCTCCTTCTGAAGTGGGATCTTGTCCAATTTATGGTCTTAGCAGATGTGATCTCTTCAGGGTTCCACTGTAATGATAAATTGAAACATTTGAATGCTGCGTTCCCAGGTCTGGGCATCCAGCTTTGTGAGTGGGGAGAAAGGATCTGATCAAGTTTCCTTCTGAAATGACTAATTGTGATTTTCAGAAACATGATTTCGTCCCATTTGAAAGTCTAACAGTTGTGGAGGCCTAGAAGGGGTTGGGTGAAGAAGAATGTACCAAGGTCACTTGAGAATGAAAGACTCAGGTCTGGGAGTCAAAATCTCCTTCAAGAATGAAAGTCTGGAAGTGCACCTTGAGTCAGAAACACTTTAAATTAAGGTGACACTTACAAACACTTTATTAATAATTAATAAGTGATTAATGAAAATTACTTTTTAGCTGATAAATTGCTTGAAGACATATTAGAGCATGTTTCAGAAAGACGTGGATAAATATTTTTATGCATTCCTGTTTATAAATGCTTAGTAATGGGCTCTCAACTTTCAGGTGCCTCAGCATCATTTATCCCCATCATCCTAGTGGCATGCTATAGAGACATCTTATAATCATTTATTTTCAAAATTTATTCCTATTAATCATGTATTAATTATTATTAAGAAAACATTTGTGCACACTCCTCTTAATATGAATTCTTGCTTGACTGGTTTTCCTTGGAGTGTGGAGGAGCACCCAGCTTACACAGCTCATCATGTTACTCTAGACCCAGGCAGGTGGCATTCTGGCTGGTGCAAAATGGTAGTTTATTAGACTAGCTCAATTTACTCTAGCTAAGGATTGAGCCTAATCTGCTCTGTCCTTTCTGAATTTTGTCCTATGGAGCAAAGAGAGGATCGACAGGGATGCATGTGCACTGCTATCAGTGCTAAGTAGCACTGCCATTTCTGGAGTCTCTGGGCAATACAGGATGGGAATTCATTACTGAGATCTGTCCTCCTGTGAAACTGACCAGTGGGTTTTCCTTCTGTCTAATAGGTGGCAAACCAAGGTACAGAAGTCTGGATCTTTGAAATGTTTGGGGGATTTAGGGAAATTAATGAGCTTGCAGCTGAAAATGGCTAATTACTTGCCCACAGCTCAGTCCCATGCTGGTTCTTTCCTCCAGTATCTGAAGGGGGCTTACAAGGAGTCTAGAGAGGGACTTTTTGCAAGGGCCTGGAATGATAGGATGAGGAGTAATGGGATCAAACTGGGAGAGGGTAGATTTAGATTAGAAATTAGAAGGAAATTCTTTACTCAGAGGGTGGTGAGACACTGGAACAGGTTGCCCAGGGAGGCTGTGGATGTTCCACCCCTGGAGGTGTTCAAGACCAGGTTGGATGAGGTCCTGGGTGGCCTCGTCTAGTGGGAGGTGTCCCTACTGTGGTGGGGGGGTTGGAACTGGATGATCTTGATAGGTCCCTTCCAACCTAAACCATTCTATGATTCTATGATTCTTTACCCACTGTGTCTTTCTGCTGCAAGGTCAGATTGATCTGACAGTTAAAGAAGAAGAGACGGGCTGTGTAGATCCTTTATGCAGGGCTTTGGTTGAAGCTGTTGCTCTGTAAAAGTCAGAACAGCATGAAGGCTACTGTTATTTATATTAGCCTTAAGGATTGACAAGATATAGGGAAGCTTAAGGAAGTTATGAGGATCGCTGCAAAATTGTCCCTAAGTCATAGAATGAATTTCTGGACCCAGAATGATTTTTTCACTGTCTGGCAATACAGCAGTAGACGTGACTGCCTGACTGATGACTTTCACATGAGTTTAGGCCAGCGATCTCTAAGCTCAGAATCTGTTTCCTTTAAGACCCCTCAACATTATTCTGAGCAATGGGAGATTAAAGGAGTAACTTGTTAAGACCAAGTATCGGAGACAACACTTGCTCAATACTTTGGTCTTCTGGTCAGCAAAGAGCTGAATAATCCCTGCTCTGTCCTACATAAACAAAATAAACCACAGGTAGCAGCTGTCTTAGCTTAGAAATTACTTCAGATAAGGATCTCAATTTACTGACTACATTTTTAATGGTAAGAGAGGACAATATTCCAGAACACCTCCACTTGCACAGGAAAGTTTTTCAAAAACATGCATTCCTTGGAGCATGAAACAATAACAGAACCTATTTCCCCATAGCATTAATCTCGTTATTACTTTCTCTCATATCTATCAAGCTGTAAATGAAACCCCCTGTGCCTATTGGTTCAAAGTTATTGAGGGAGAGGAAGAGAGGAAGAGAGAGAGGGATGTAAATAGGCACTGACATACAGAATAATCACAAAATCCCTCATTTCTTTAGGAAACCAAAATGAAAATAATTTGAAAATCGAGTCAAAGTTTCCTATGCCTGTTCCTATGCAGAGCTCTGTGACAGCAGACCATTGTGCAGGGCACAATAGCCCTGTGACTCCCGAATTGAATTTGTTCTGCCTGTTCATGGCCAGTTTGCACTCAATTTTTATGCCTGTTGCAGCACATGTGTTAACCAGAAGCATTTCTCACAGACAATGATTTCTCCATGAGCAGCTGTGGAATATGCACAGTGCAGTGAGTTGCTGAATTCATAATTATGAATGCTCCTACTGTAAACATACAACTGTAAAAGTTGTGCTCTTCCAGGCAGAGAACAGAAACAATTTATCTGCTTGTACTCCTTGTGTCAGACTGCGAAGTGCCTCCCCATCGTTACTTGACTTACTGCCTCAAAAACTTTGCAAAAGCAGGAAAATACTAACTTGGTGGCCAGATGTGGGGAATTAGAGACAGGGCAAGCAACTTGGCTGGATTGGGAATTGAACTAAGGTCTAAAATCAACTATCCATCCTTCCAACTAAATTCCTTGTCTTATCAAAGCCATCTACGACAACTGAGTATTGAGTCTCTTGCCTTGCTGAAAACCAGCTGCAATCTAGCTGCACTGCAAATGTCTCTCTCATGCACCTTTGTGAATAGATCTTAAAAAATATATAGACAGAATTTACTAAAAAATAATTTGGCAAGAGCATATGTATCAGACAAAAAAAATCTCTAAAAGCCTCTTAGTCCTTTTTTCAACCCCACAGTTGTGAATTATTTTTAAAATCTTTTCAGCATTTTAGGACACAGTGTTGCATGGAGAGTAGAGGAAAAAAGTTAAGAAAAATGAAATCTGGATTCTGTTCCCATGTTTTTTCCATTGGGCATGCTGCATGACTTGGGTTCTTCACTTTCTCTCTGCCTACCTGTAAAACTAAGACAATTTGGGGAAATTTGCTGAAAACTACTTGCCATGGAAGATGTGTGAGGCCTATGTTTCTTAATCAAACCCATCTGGAGCTGTTATGAAAGAATAAGGAAAGGGCGGGTGTGTAGAGATGAAGAAATTCACATAGTGCGTACACATGGAGAGCTTGGAAGGCCCGTGAGACTGGGGTTTGTCTCAGTACAGGAGCTGTAAAGAGAAAGTGTCAATCATGAGACAAGATCTGGAGATTTAGAGGTCTTTTAGAGCCACACAGCTCGGTCAGATCAGAGCTGCTGACACTGTGATCCCTCCCACAGAGTAGCCATCACACTTTCCCTCTCCAGGCAAATGTTGCAAGCTCCTGGTCTGAAGGGATCTCTTCCTTCTTGCTTTATTGGGGCTGACGCACGCTCCGGTCCAACATCACCTGAATACCAGACACTGGAAAACCCTTGCATTCTTTATAAGATGCTCCAGGGGTAGCTAGCAGTATGTCATGTCTCTGCAGGTATTATAAGAAAAGAAGCAGAGACACAGGTGATTACAAACAGATTCAGAGATATAACTTTCCATCCAATTCCATCAGTTCTGGCCCTCTTTAATATTTAGCTATTTCTCAATAAACTAAAATGACAGCAGAGTCTCTCCTGCTGAGCCTTTAAAATATATATGTATACGTTATATACAGATCGCTCCTTATTTCTTTCCCTCCTTATATCATTAAACTGGTGTTGTGTCTACTGCTCTGTAAAAGTGTAAATGGCAGCTTCTCTTACTGATAGTGGAAAAGTTTTAATAGTGTGGTTTTGCTGTAGATGAAGGAGGGAGAGGGAAGAGGAGGACTGTCTGCATGTCTACTGGGTGATGAATGCGTGGTTGGGGGTGTTAAAGCAGAAACTATTTCCTCAGAATCTTGGAGGTATGTTCCTTGACAGACTCCTACACCCATGAAAATGTTTATGTGTTTAAATTCTTCTTTAGGACCTTAAACTTCCTTCCTTATATTGGGCACAAAATGTCTGAATAGAAGTTATATACCCTAATGTCTTTGCAGATCACTCAAGTTTCTCCATTGCTAGTGCATTAATTTTTATACATGGGGTCTTATGATGGATCAGAGGTGCAGAAGTGCCTGACAAGCACACAAAGTACAGAAGGGTGAGCGATTGTTCTGCTAAGGCACATCATAAGAGCAATAGCTGGATGAGTTACCTGGGCAGTGATTGAGAATGGATTTGCCTACCCTTTGGGTGTCTGGACCTGAGTTTACTTCATAAAGACTGCAGGACCCTCCTAAATCAAGAGGATATTGCCTATGCACCTGAGATGCTGTAATTCTGTGTGTGTAGATATGTATATCTAATAGAGAGAAAACAGAATACAGTTAAAAGCTTCCCAAATAATTAAGTCCACAATAAGCTATCAATCAATACAGAAAATCATACCTGTTCAGCCTGCTTGGGAGAGACATACCCAAGACACAGATGTTCAATGATCTAAAAGGGAGTGTTTAGAAGAAAAATTCCATCTGTGTTAAGGGGCATTTGATTTCACTTTGAGTCCTGCCTCACCCCATCCCCTCTGGATAAGAGGTAGGCTTTCACTATATTCACAAGGAAACTCCATCTTCCTCTGGCTATATGTACTTTTACCCTCATGGTATCTGGAAACCATGAAGATTGAAATGGCTGGGGTTGTTCCTGGGACTGGTCTTGAGTCAGAAGACTGATGTTGGTCAGAGAAGAGCTGTGTGCCAGGTGGTTACATGGTTTAACCGTTTCACACAGAATCATAGAATCATGCTGAGTCAGGAAGTGTTTGCAAAGCCTTTCAGACCAAACGGCCTCTGGCACTGCTCTACTGACATCTATTTTTCTGCTAAAGTCAAAGCTGAGAGGCAGCCTTACTGACAGTAGTTTTCTAGGCATGGACTGCATGGTTGCAGTTGGGAACATGTCCAGGGATGCTGGGGAGCTCAAATAGGATGACTATTAGCCCTTTTCCCTGGGAGCCAAATATGCTCGTCCATTGTGTTAGCCTTGTCCATCATGCAGTTGGCAGAAATGCTCTGAAAGGCTTGCATTGAAAACACCTGATCCTCAGCTGGGGATGAAAACAAACCATGGAATAAGTCCACTGAGCTCAACAGAGCTGTACTATTTTATGACAAATGAGCATCTACATCAAGGCATCTTCAGTAGCTTGAGATGCTGGAAAATCATGAACTCATAGTTCTGTTTGATTAGTTCACTGACCTAAGAGAGAGGATGTCATTGTCTTCAGTGAGAATATTTACCCGTTTCCAAGGATAAGCAATATTGTCTGTATCAAGACACATGCATCACACTGTAGCATTGCCATGCATTGTAAGAGCATGGGTCTTACTGCTTTGGCCAGGGTGGGTTAGACAGTAGGCTATGTGTTAGTATCCCAGGCTATATGATGGGATTTATACTCAATGCCTATGTGGTCTATATGTGCATGCCCCTTTTTTGTGTCTGTGGAGGCTTTCTCTCTGGAAAGGGACTGTTCTTCATACCCCACAGAGAGGAGGGACAGTAAGGAGAGAGAGAAACAAAAAAGCTGTGTAAATAAATTGTGCTTCTAACTCCATTGTCAAATGCCTCCCTTCTTCTAGCAACCTGTGATTCTTTGTTCCTATATCATTGTCTTTAAAAGCATTTTTTACACTGTTTTCATAAATTTCTTATGGTTTTCTTGGATCTATTTATAATTTTGCCCCCTACAAGATTCTGTGGCAAATAGTTACTCCAGTAAAATATATGTTGCATAAATAAACAAAAATTCTTACTTTCATTTCAGGCTTGTTCACATATTGTTTAACTTCTTTTTTTTTTGTTTAATACAATAAGTGACTATTAACTCTCCATTTAAAAATCCCTTTGACATTTCATTCACATTTTTTCTATACATCAATTTGATTTCCACTTTGTTGTCTCACTTCAGCTGGGTTATCTAGACAATTTCATCTTTCCCATCCTATAGAAACTATTCCTTCTCTCTGATCTTTGCAGCCATCCTTTGCCCTTTCTAGTTCAACTTTATTCTTTTGGCAGCTTTCTGGTGAATTCCATGCACCATCACAGGAGACAGAGCCAAACTCATTTAAGGATGGGGACTTTGAAATACAATTTTGTTGCCTTTTTAATTCTGTTAAAGGACTCTGTGCTCATAGTTCACCTTCCAGGAGGAGAAAAAAAAGTAACAAAAAGGTTCAGGCTTTTTATTTTCGTTTTTAATTAATTATTTAAAAGAAGGGAAAAAAACCCCAACACCCAAACAAACTAACCCCAACTTCTGTCTTGGATGGATGGGTGTTTTTGCTGTCAGGCTAAAGCTGAATGCACAGCTCCAGGGCATCACTCCAATATTTCAGTTCTTCAGCTAGGTGATACTTCTCGAGTGTTTGCACAAGAGATGCATCACGGAGTGGGGGAAGGAGGGGTGGAGAGGGAAGAGTCTGTCAGCAAGAGGCCCCATGCTAATCTTCTCCTTCAAGACGGGGCCCTTTTGGAAACCTGTTTTAATATTCATGGTCTTTAGGTAAATAGTCTCTGAGTCAGACTGTCAGTTTCTGCAAATGTGGCTGTCTTGCTGAAGCTACTGCACATTTATCAGTGAGTAAACAGTGACAGGAGTAGGGGGATTAGAGAATTAAATTAGTGTGTAACCACTCTCCTTCTCAAGTTTTTGGCATTGCCTCATGTGTGTTTTGTTCCAAGAAGTTTTTTGTGTTGTTTGTTTTTTATTTTAAATCTCTGTCTCTCTTTTCCTCTCTTTCTTCATCTCTCACACACCTACCTTACGTACTTATTTGAAATCTCTGTGATTTTCTATGTTTTCCGGTTTTTAAACTGTAGGGGTTTAAATTTTATTTTCCTATCAAAATGAGATCTTTGAAATAGCAATGAAGCAGGCTGTAGGAAAGGATCAGGAGATGCTTGCTGACTCTGACCAGCTCTGCTCTTTCCCTCCTGGTCCTTTGAAGTTTCTCTGGCTGGGTTTCCCAATTGAACGGCTCTGTTCCAGTGAGAAGAGCTGGCACTTCCCATCTGCACCAGTCTTATTTTTTCCTCCTTTCTTTCCCGTCCCTCCCCACTCCCCACAGGGCATGACATAGACTCTGCCACCTGCCTTGCACTCATCAGGTTATAAGCCAAATATGCAAGCGCCTTGGCAGTACCATGTTCTTGACATCCTTTGTTGCCATCCCCTGACACCGACACACAGACACGCAGTGGTCACCCCTTCCCCCATCCCATCTGTGAAAGGAGGAGACGATTTACTCTCTTCTGGCAGCTGAAGCCAGACCGATTGCAGAGGATGCCAATTAGGCCTTGGAGACACTAACCAGGTCATGTCCAGTGAATTTCTCACTGGCTGTTGCAGGGGAGTTGGTCCTGGTGTGGGTGCTGGGTGCTCTTGGGGAAATTGCAATTCTGGTGTTTAAACAGCAAGAGCCCAACTAATCAGTTTCTTAAGGCACAGTGAACAATTTGGGGTGTCAGCATCACAGGTAGCACTTATATCAGTCCCATAACGTCTGTCTCTGTGTCGTAGCACAATCAGAGCATATGTTGAGCATCCTCTTCTGTTTGCCATATCAAAGCCAGTCTACTGGGAGCACCACGGACATGGCACCGACTTCCAGGCTCCCTTCCCAGCTCAGAGCAGAAAAAAAAGTGGGAAGGAAGGAGGAAAGCAACCACTTCCCCATGCATCTCCTTGCCTTGTGTTAGGCTGATATCCACTGGCATGTACACTGCTACAGATGGGACAACAGTATCTTGTTGTGTATCCAGCCTACAGAGTTTGACTTGTATTTGCGTCTGCTAGGTTCAGCCGGGTTCACCGAGGTGGGTGGCGGGGAGCCAGTGCTGTAGCTCTTTGGATTTATTATTAACACCCAGCTCAAATCAATGCAGGCTCCTCTTACAAACCTCATAGTAAGCTTTCTCAGGCAAAGATTTCTTTTAAAAGCAGAAACTCTTCCTCAAGGAAAGGTAAAAAGGTAAAAGCTGCTTTGGCAGCTTTTACTTCAAATTTGAGGATTGACCATGCTAGGACTGCTCTTGCATGCAAGTCATTTGGACTAAACCCTGTAAAAGCCACTGCATATGGTAGTTTGTGTATGATCTGTCCTTTAGCTGTAACGGCTGGCCCATTTTATGTTTTGTTGGAGGGCTAGGGTGGCAGATGGGGCAGTTAAATTTGCTGCTGATGGGCAGAGGAGGGAAGCTGCTGCAGGTTTCCATGGGGCCCCTGAAGTCCTTTACAAGGGGTAGGATGGGATGAACTTCTTCATCTGCCCCCACTTTCCCCATAAATGTGAATTTTAAAAAAAATTACTGTTGGACATTTCCACAGGGAAAGGGCATAGATGGAATAAGGAGAACACAGGGTAAATAAATAGGGTTGCTTTGGCATTTCCATCCCTGTGAACATCTACTGAAGTGTTGAGCTGTGTAACAAGCCTCTGAACTAGATAGAAAGCCCATTTTGGCAAATTTGCCATTGACCATGTGGACATCCCTGTGACATTTCCTACAACCCCTCTCCATCACCATCAATCTCCTGCAGGGCAGGTCACCACTGAGGGGGAGTAAAAGATGGTCCCACAGATGGCCTGAGTTCAGAGGGTCTGTAGGAGTAAGATGGCTCTCATTTCCAGATGTCAGTGGAAGATACAAAATAAAATAATGTAAAAAAAATAAGATAAAGTGGAAGTCACCCATGAAGCCCCCTCCCTCAACACCCTCGCTTACACACACATTACCCTGATAATGACATCCACCCTTGGGGGCTTTACCATTTGGAAATTCCACAGTAGATGGAGAATGCAGCTGCTGCCCTCAAGCAAGTGCCCAGGCCAAACAAATGGACCTGCTGCCGTGGTGTAAAGGCCTCTAAGCTGTGCATGTGCTCCCTGCCCAGGATACACTCCTCCTCGTGACACATGGCACATCTCGCTAACAGCAAACATGCATAGATGCCATCCAGCTGGGATGGGAACAAGAGCAGATGCTCCTATTAAAAAGGCCGTAAGACTCAGTGCCCCTGTGCCCTGTTCAAAGGGAAAGTCCAAAGTGGCTTGTACAAACAGAGGCCCTTTCCTTCTGTCAACTCCTCCTCCCTAGGGTTGAGTGCAATAATCAGCCATCCCCAAAGACATTTTTCCTTAGTTTCATGCTTTGTGGGACATAGTTTATTGTCACAGGTCTTGACTATGTATTTGTAATGGCTGAGGCTGCTGCCAGGACTTCCCAGGCTGGTTGTGTTTTTTTATTTGGTTGTTGTAGCTCTGAAGATGTCCTAGTTGGGGAAGGGTGGGATTTTTTTAAGCAAAGGGTTTTCCTGCTTTTATAGGAGATCAGTCATGGGTACAAATTTGAACCTCAGCTATGGGCTAAACACAGAACAAGAGCTTTCCAGTGGTTTCAGAAGGAAAATCTTTATTCCTTCACACAGGGAAGTGTCTCTCCACAGGTGTTTTGGGAGAGAGAACTGAGATCAGGTGTATGGTGTATCATCCCAGAAGACATCTGCACTTCTCATGTAGTCCCCTGGGATTCCTACAAAGGGACTGTGTCAACAAGATAGTGTTATTTATTTCCATATCCACTCCCATAATAGCCCTAGGGAGGAGATACAGACTCCCAAAGCTCCAGATCTCCCAAGTGAGTATGGTCTCTAAAAGCCTGTTTTCTTCAAGTTAATGACCATCCTTGCTACACAGGGAGAGAATGAGGCTGGGAGGATGTCCTGTCAGCTAGTACACACCTAAGCAGGATTGAACTCAAAAAGGGCTGGAGGTGCAGACAGCAGTCCTCCCTGTGAAATTCTTCAGGTCAGGGTGGAAGACAAGGGTAGAGGAGGACAGAGACAAAGCACCTCTTCCCATCCTGCTTATGGCATTAGTTCTTCCACTGCCCCACTTTTGGAACAAGCAGCAAAGGGAGATTAGGAGCAAGGCTTTTCTTTGCAAAACATTATTTCTCTTGGAGATGGGAGGTGATAAAATCCCATCTTCATTTCCACTCAAAAACTTCCCTGCTGCTGGTGGTTCTCTGAAGGTTAACCACAGCCCAGCCAGTCAGCCACTAAAACAAAATCAGAATGAAAAAGCCTGAGTGTAGCTTTGCAACCTGAAAAATAGCCTGGGACAGTGCTGTAGCCCAGGGACGGCTCTTAATGTGATGCACTGGAGAGAAAACAGACCTCTGGCATATCCAGCAATATGATTAAGGGGTTTCTTTGCTTCCAGTAATGCAATATTCCAGCCTAACACATGCAGGATTAATCAGCCTCTTCCTGTAGACCGGGAGCAGGACATGTGTGAGAAGTTACAGCCCTCGTTTAAACCCAACTGCAGAGGATTTTGCGTGTTTTTTGCTCATTCTTTTCATCTGCAAAGTGCTACTTTGGTGGTTTATATCAGTTGTAATAGCACCACATAATGTTTTCTGAGCCCAACTGGCCCTTATTTAGAGACCAGGAGGTAATGAAGGCACGGTGGAATGATATAGATGCAGCTGCTGAAAAATTTCTGCGCTGGGTTGCAATTTGCTGGAGTGGGGACCCCAGGGAGTGGGTAACAGTGGGTTAACCTTTTCCTTCTCCTTCTCCTCCTCACCCCAGCCAGCTTCCAGTCACCAGCACTCAGACTGAGCTTGTTTGTGATGCTGCAAAGAGACTGTAAGGGCTGCCTTGACTTTTGGTTTGTCCCTATTTCACCATGAGGGCCCAAGAACAGTTTTCAGGTGATGCCCCCGGCACCGAGGCTGAACCTGCTGGGTGTACTGGGCCAGTTCGGTTTGCCTTAAGTCCTCACTGAACTTTCTGGGATATTTAAGGGATCAAAATGACCACCCTTGCAATGCAACGACTCCAGCTACTCAGGCTGATTGGATTAGCAGGAGCGATTGGATTAGCTGCTAATGAGTAGTTGTCACTTGAGCTGTTGCATACCTCACCGCATTGCTAAGCCAACATCAACTACCCTCTGCACACTTTCCCCTCCTTAAGCTCCATTTACCTCCCAAAGCACAATTTAGCCAAAGCTAGTGATTTTTGGGGTGCAGGGGAGATAGATATGGGTACAAAACTCGGTGCAACTTTAGAGGGGTGCAGGGGACTGTACAGAACTGCAAGCTGAATGAAAGCCTTAGTAAGAAAAGGTAAACCAGAGCATGCCATTGCTTATTGCTGCATATTGGACATTAATATGTTAGGAAGGAAACAATGTAATACACAGGAACTAGCACATTTCCTGGAGTTCTGGGGTTTGGGGAATCCTTTGGATTTTTTTATTGGATTTCTCAAAAGCTACATGAGCTGCCTAACCTCGTCTTTCCTGTAATTCAGCTCATTTTGACGGTGATTCAATTGGAAAAAAAAAAAAAAAATCTTTCCTCTAGCTAAAGGAGGAAATCAGCGGGTTGTATGTGTGAATTGTCAGAAGCCACGCACATGCGCTCACACACCCCCTCGCCTTTGCATAAGGTACAAACACCTAAATCTGGTAATTAGCATGACAGATAAGATTAGGGGGAACTGTTAGGTAGATACAGTAGATAGCTTTTTTTTTTTTTCTTCTATAACTTTTTGCTCTTTCCACGTTTCTAACACTTTTTTTTTTTTCACAGTTTCAATATATTTTTCCACTCAGCCTCATTTTTCACCGTGCTAGTTTTTACTCTTTTACCTCCTTCCCCCACACACTCTCTGCTCCTTTGTTCACTGCCTCTTTTAAGCAGAACATGAACTCAATAGCTTTAGAGATTGAACTGAAATGTTAAAACCCATGATGTTTTAGTGGCCTTGAAATTAAGAAAAAAAAAATTGCCTCCACCTCCCCATCTCATGGGCAGGTCTGGTAGATTTTGTAGCATAATAAACTGGAAAGCTCTTTTCCCAGTATGGTTTTGAGTCTACATTTATTAGGAAAAAAAGGTTGCTTTTCTTATATTAATATATTTCTGTGCTGGCTCCACCCACAGAACAGAAGTTCCACTAACATCTCCTTTTCCTCACAGCAGAAGTTGTACACAGACAATTCTTGAAATTGTAGGTGTCCAGATGCCAAGTTATCAGCACAAATAATAAGATGATAGACAAATGGAGAGAGGTTCCATCAGCTTTCAGCAGAACCTCTGTCCCCTCAGCTCCTTTCTGAAATGAAGGACTACAGCTATAGAAAAGCATCTTGCAAGGCAAAGAGGTGGCCAATGTGTTGGCTGGACCAAAAAGGAGCATAGGAAGTGTTGCAAGGCTGGTTATAATTATTTCCTTGCTCTTTCCTGCTTACCCTATTTCATCTACGTATGGTTTAGTTTTCCAACCCTCCCTCTACCTGCTCAGCCTTGTACATTTATTTGGACCTAAGATGCAGGGCGTGGTAACAAAATCATACTTACAAGCACATGGCCCCTAGAAAGTGCAGGAGCATCTTCCTGGGCATCTGGGTGCTCAGCTGCTTTATCATCTTGTGCCACTAATCTCTCTCATTATTTGTTAAACTAAAGGAAAAAAAGTCACATTTCAGTCATCCCCTTTCCTTATCAGATTCAGGCACAAATTCCAGGTTTGCATGATTGCAGTGTTGAGGAAGAGACTTTTGGTGCAAAGTGATAAGGGTTTGGCCCATATTGTGGGGAGCAAGGGAGGCAAGATAAGGTCAGGAGGGGGAACTGAGCATAAACACCACAGTTACTGTTTCTGAAAGACTATTTGCCCAGATTAATACAATTTGTGAAATGACAATCCCTGCGGTGGCTTTGTCCCTGCAAACGTTTGCTTTTCGGATTAAGCTTCATTTGATTTTATTTTCTATTTCCTTCCCTGAGAGCCCCGTGCCCATCTCCAAGTCCTGCTGACGGACACGGGGACTCTTTGTGCTGCTTCTTCCTCACTGAGGTGGAACAGGGAGAATTGCATTTCTTTGCTTTTCTTCCTGCTGTCCTAGAAGAGAAAAGCATATGGAGGGGGCTGGGGACAGGCCTTTGCTCACAGATATCAGTGGCCTTTACAGTCCTTTCTACATTGTGGGGATTTGAAGAAAAGACCCTTATACCTATGAATTCTCTTTTTCTTACATACATATATACACTATATACATGTATTTAAAAGAAGCACCTCTTCTTATATATAAATATAAATATATTTTAATCTCAGGCTGATAAAGTGAGACATAGGAAGTTGTTCTTACAAAGCAGCAGCCCAAATGAGTTCTTTGAAACTGTAAAAATATTCCTATGCCCCTCTCACATATCACTGTCCTTGTAAGATCTCTCTTCCCTTCTCCCTTCCCTATACAAATTTCTAGCCTGGACATACCAAATCTTGTGAAATGAGTTCATCCCTGTGTATGTATGCCTCCCACCCATCCCTATGCATTTTGTTCTGCGTCATCTTTTGTTTGTCCCAAGTCTGACAGACCATTTAAGATCAGTTCTTATCCCATTATTCCTATCTTATTGCCCTGGCTAGCTAGTTCCGTGGTAGCTTAGGTCTCTTCCTATCAGGCTACCTTGCTTTCAGGCTAGAAACCCTACAGTCAGAGGACCACAGAGGATGATGGAGAAAGAAAAGGGGGGTTGCAACTCTAGCAAGGCTGTGCTGCTTGGTACAAATCAGAGGGGAAGAGATACATAATAAAACTTCTAATCCTTCCCCAAGTAGATCTTTTTGCTCTAGGAAGGACTTCAGGGACACTCCTCTCGCCTTAGCTTTACCCATGCCTGGAGGCTGATGCCACTTCCCCACAGCCAGCACTGTTTCACAGAGCTGTCTCAGGGAGGACATCATGCTGCTATGCCAGCGAGGCCACTCACCCTGAACCTCTGCCCCAGCAAGGCTGCTGGGAGCTGACATCCAGGGCACAGGGCTCAGAGGAGAGGAGGAAAGAGCCAGGCGGCAATTTCTGCCCCATTAACTCCCCTCTCCCCGCAGTGATGGTTTATATAAGAGGGGATGGCATGTGCCTGCGCAGGGTGCAGGGTGGGTAGGACATCTGGACTCCTCTGCTTCTCAAGTGGTATTGTTTTGAACAATGTAACCAGGTAAATGCCTTGATAGACTAGACCACATCGCCAAGATAGCATTACTAATTTGATTATGTCTCTGTGACATTATTAACCCACTCAACCATCCTTCCAATGCTTCGCTGCATCCTGAACTTGCACTACTTTTCCCTTCCAATGACGGGCTAAGGGTTCTTTCTCCCTAATCTATTGTTCTACATGACTACTACTTTACACAATAATTTCTCATAATACTCAGCTTTCCTAACAGCCAGCTAGCTCTCTGTTTTTTTCTTTTATATTTCTGCCCGTCTGCCTCTTTCTATCTTTCTCTGCCTGTCTAATCATACTGTCTTCAATAATAACTGCATAAAACATTTCTTTCTTATTTTGTAACCATATATATAGGATATGTTTTTGAACAATAGCCTGGCCTCTCTTTCAGTCTATTTAAAAAAAAAATAAATCTCTGAATGTATTTTACATGAAATCAGCATTGGATAGAAGGCAAATGTATTATCCTTCCCACTCAAAGGTGTGCTCTCTAATCTCTGAGCTGTGGAGATATACCCCTGTTGCTCCCCTTTCTTCTGCTCCATATATTCTTTCTGTGTTTTCTCACCAATTTTACAGTGTTAGGAGGTAGAGGATGCAACTCTCTCCCCTCTCTCATGGTGCAGCTTATAGCCTGGTGGAAAGGAACTTCTCCCAAGCGCAGAGTGTGAGTCCCTTAGAGCCGGGAAAGGGACTCAGCAGAAATCTCTCATACAAGGGTGATCATCTCATCCTCATAATGGCTAAGCAGTTTCAGCCTGAAGCAGATGATACGCTACCAGAAAGGTCTCCCTACTTTGTGTGTAGCAAAGGGATAGCCACTAAAGAGAAGGCTCTCAGGCAGCCTGAATCCGCAGCCTCAGTAATTGTGTTGTGCCTACGTCTGCTTTCTCTTCGGGTGTAAGCTGTTATGTGCCCTGGTGCAGTTTTTGAAAGCCGTGGTGTACACACAGAAGTAAGCGTCACTCAAGATAGTGAGACTCAAATGCATTTTTAAGTCTGTGCTAAATCAGGACCTCAGAGTGTTCCTGGGAGGGGATTTCTTCTCTAAGGCGTTGTGCAGAGCTGTCTCTTCGTATCACATGAATAACAGTGATATTGGGCTCTTAGTGTTAGAGATGCCTTCCTCTTTTAGTTATGCCAAGGAATCATTTTACTGGGATCTCAGTTCCCCAGACATCTCCCTTTTGCTCTGTTTCTCTACTTTACATCTATGTTTTGCAGCAGCAGTAGCAATACTGTAGCAATAGCAGTAGTAGTACAGGCTCTGGGATTCCACATACAGACCCAGATTTTCCTACATTTGAGGTGTGGGGGGTCACAGGCTAAATAATTCACTCCGCCTGCAGTATTTCCCTATGTCTTTTTGGCTTGTAGTTTGGTTTTATAGTCTCCTGAGTATGTTTTGAGTATTTGTCTTCTCTTGTCCATCCTCCGTTAACTCACCCTCATGCCTATGGCATGAGATCTCAGTGCCTTTCCCACAACGGGGGCATTGACAGCTCCCTCTGCTCATCCTTATCTCATGACCCATTTCGTAAACTGATCTCTTGGAAGCTGGTGCCACTTTGCCATGTCCAGGTGGGACTGGGCAGGAGGTTCGTGGCCAGTTCAAGGCAGGCTGAGGGGAAGGGGAGAGAGTGGGGCACACTCGCACAAGCAGCAGATGGGCAGACCATGCTGCTTTTCTGTATGGACTAAGGATAACCTCACCCCAAAGTGTTTACAGCTTTCCTGTGCAGGAAAAACTCTGTATTGCTGCTTGTGCATAACAGCTTAATGCCACTGAAAGGTGGCCAAGGCTGGGTCCTCTATAGAGACATATGCTATGTCCCCTCTGTGGCATTATCCCTGCTGCTCATCCGGGCAAAATCAGCTCACTGAATCGGCAGAATCTAACAGGATAACTGAAAAAAAAAAAAAATGGGGGGACAGCTTTTTACAAAACTAATAGTTAGAACCATCTCTATGTCTTAAAGTATTTAAATAGATTTTAGTGAGGGTGGCAGGACCACATGGCCATGGGGAGGTTGTTGGGGGACAGGGAATGGCCTTGCCCAGTGGCAGCAGGGAGCAGTTACACAGGCTGAGCCCCTGTGCAGCTGCACTCTAAAACAGAGAGGTTCAGGCATGATAAGGAAAGCAAAGAAGCAAACAACACTGTGGCACGACTGCCATGAAAAATAGCACCTCAGTACACAGAAAGCCTCATGTCTGCATTCTCTTCTGCCTTTAAGCTTTTGGGAGCTTTATGTTTAAGGAAATGCAGCGCTGAAATGACCCCTGAGTGGAGCACAATGCAAATATAAAACAATGATGACTAATATTAAAATGAAGCTGGACAAAGCACCGAGAAAGTAATCCAAGAGGGAATAATCTCACATCTATTCCCTGGAGCCCCAATGCGGCAACTTATTAGCTCTTTCATAGCTTAAAAAAAAAAGGAAAAAAGAATTCAGAGACTCCCTTAGCCAATTTGACTAAGAAATAGTTTAATAATAGTAACAATTATAAACATAGTGGTAGGAGTAATAAAAATAACAATACTGAGATGACTTCTAATAAAAAGGGAAATAGTTTCTTCACACACTCCTTCAAACAGCACTGCACATAAACCAGCAACATTTGTACCTTTGCATCTCTTTGTTCACTGGCAGCCACCAAGAAAAGTACCTGCCCTCACTGGCCATAAGAAAGAGAAAGGAAACGCTGGAGAGGTCTGGTGATTCCAGCTTTTATTTCGAATTGCTGATTTCTGAAGCGTGTTCAGCCTGAGCTTTGTCTCATTGCAGGATGCTCTGAGGTATCAGCCCTAATGCATTCCTTGGCCTGGCCTGTAACAATGCACAATGTGAAAATAAAAAGGGACTTTATATTATTTACAAAAAATAACCAAGTCTGTGTCAGGTATTGATGAGAAGCTCAGTTGTTTCTGCGGGTGCTGCATTCTCTGCCAAGCTGCAGGGAAAGTCAGCATTGGGGCTGAGGATTTTTTCACCCTTATATTTCCCCCCTCAACACTGACAAGTGCTCAGGATCAGGCCAAACGTTACCGGTTCCCTCTCCCCACTCTCCCTGCTGCAGTGGGCTGTGACTGTCCAAAACCAGCTTTATGTGCCCCCTACAACATTCATGCACATGTAAATCACACGCTCCACAGAAACATGAAGCATGGGAGTGCTGATGCATGCACGCTGCCTGCTGCACCACAGAGCCAAGCCAGCACGGCTGGGTCCAGGATAGCCACGCAGGAACCATTTGCCTGAATAATTCACATCCCACCACAACACAAACACACTCCTGCTTCGTGCCACAGAGCCCACAAGCCACGAGTGAGGCCCACACACTTGCAATGCACTTTGAAGGCTGCGTAGCTTGTTGTAGCACAATAAAAATAACACACACCACACCTACAACCATTTCCCAACCAACTTCCCATTGAAAGTGTATGCTGTTTCACACAGGCAACCACAGTACAGATGTACCACCACACCACATTCATGTGTACTTCAGCCGTATAACCTCAGGGTGTTCATGTAACCCATGCTTGTGCACTCTGTTTACACAGCATACCCACATGTGCACACCCTGCACACTTACTCTCTTACCTTCTCCTTTGGTACATCAGGCCCCACACTAACCCACAACATGCCTGCTCAAACCTATGTCTGCAGCACATGCTGTGGTCAGCAAGCAGTTTATATCATATCCACAGCCTCAAGAGAAAGCAGGCTGATGTACCACACACCCCCTCAAAACCAACACAGGCACATACACTTATGAGTAAGGGAAGCAAAGAAAAAAAAAAAATCCCAATATATTAAGAGGAAAATAACGCTAACAAAGGCTAGATGAAGAGGCATGTGCTCTCCTGTGCTCCTGAAGGGCTTTCATCTGAAATCTTGGAAATGTTAATAAGAGTTAACCAGGTGAGACCGTCAACAGAAGGGACAGTGGCTGTGTTGGAAGCTGCTCCGAAACACCTGTCCCCTCTTACAGCGAGCACCGTTCGGCTGCTCGTAATTCCTCCTCCGCCGGCAAGAGGAAAAACAGATTCCAGCACAGATTTTCCGTTTAATTGCTCTCTAATGCCATCTTGTGGCGATTTGACTCATGAAGTCGGTTGTTGGTTACATTCATCCCCAAATGAAGTGCTTACCCTGTAAGATGGAGATGGGAGAGGGAAAAAGGGAAAGGAGCAAGTTTTGAGCATCTACCCATGTGTCAGAAGCAAGGATAGAGGTGGGTGGTGTCTTCTTGCCATACAATAACTTAAATTGTGAAGGGACCCAAGTAATGCTCTGAAACCACCAGCATCCAGCTAACCTCATCAGACTTCTCTGAAACAGTTTTTACATTGCTTGGAGTGTCAGGTGGTATGCTAAAAATATATGATTATTATTTAGTAGAAGATCAGGCTTAGATAATTCAGCGCTTTAGTGGGATGAAATTGTGGAGAAATTCTGTTTCTGAAGAAGAAATGGAAGTGGTGGTGTCTGATTTTATGTCGTGGCAGGACTGGTGCTATCATGGGGGTTTCAAAACAGGTGGCAGTCAGAGAGGAACCAAGTGTACTGGCCACAGGTTGTGAAAGATGAAAGAGTTGTGGGGGAGCCTGCAGGAGATCTGAAATGCTGGACAAGCCAAACAGCGCACACAGATTTCTTTGTTAATGCTAGATATGCAGTGAAGTGTGGAAAAAAAATATGAGTAAGGAAATGAATATGTCAAGAAATCACACCACTCCAGTCATTGTCTTCAGGATCAGTTCACCCGGGTGATGAGGTCAAACCCTGAACAAAAGCATTCAGCTATAAGTTCAAATCTAGTGTCCTAGGGAGGTGTGTGCCCAGGGTGCTCTATGTGTGATTTTGGTGTGTTTTGTGAATCACGGTAAAGGTACCCCAGAATTACATTTCTCATGCTGTTTCAAAAATTCACCCCTCACTTCCAAACTAAAAGCAAGAACTAGAATCCATTGTCAGATTCAACACAAGGATACCAAGAGAATACGCTTATGAGATCTGAGATGGTTTTTGTTGCCTTAAAAAACCCCTATGAGTGCCAGGACTGTGATTTAATCCAGTTAACTCCTAGCAAAAGCAGAAAGGCAGGACTTCATCCTCAGCTGAAGATACCTATATCTTTAGGATCACATGCTGGTCCCTATATGGCTCAGTTAACTTGTGCATGTGCTGGGATGTGGTGCTGGGATCCACCACTGTCTGCACCGTGGATCCACCCTGTGCTAAAGGCACACACGGGTTTTTGTAAAGCAGTAGTAGTGCTTTTGTTAAAGAGAGGTACACAGAAAATAAAATCTTCTGCATCTTTCCTCTCATCACCTACCACCTTTCCCATTAGTTTTGGCAAATGAAAACTCACACAAGCAATGGGGGTTTTTGTGACATTTGAGGCAGCAGTGGTAGCAGAAATAACCATGTGGAAAATGGGCTTTATTCAAGGGGAAAGGAGTCTTGAAAGGTGTCATTTGAGACAAATTTGAGGAAAAGAGAACCCTTGCTCCTGACTAAATTTCTGCTTCTTCCTTATTTAAACCAACCCCTTGATTCATCTCTGTTAATTACAGGAATATTGGATGAAAATAGATTAATTAAAGAGAGAAGAGAAATGCTGTAGTCTTTAGGCTTTAAATTCAAATTAACAGGGAAGACACAGCTCTTCACTATCCCAGCATAAACCAAGAAGTGCTGCATCGGTTTCAAAGGAAAGTATCTGGATTTTTGTGGCAGTGGTTGTAAGCAGTTTCTGTAAATGTAACTTTTTATTAATTGATTGTTGCAAGAATTGTCCCATTTGTCCTGCAGCGGACTTCTTACAACACCTCATTCAGTTATATCCAGTTGTGTCAGATAACCTCCATACGAATGTCCCATTGCACATAAAACAGGGTTTTGTTGTTGATTATTTTATTTATATATTTTTTAAATTAATCTCATCTAACTTTAACCACCTACAGTGCTAATGTCTCAGTTACCTTGGGCTTTCACAGAAGGGGAGAACAATAGGTGTTTCTGGACTGTGATTCATCTGGTCTATTTTGGGTGCCTTGTTAGGGTGAGATGATTCATAATCGATGCTTAATTCCCCCCATTGAGTAGAAGGGGCCTGGCTCAGTTATAGGCATCTGCGTTTGTTCAGATCACTCCCATTCTTTGTTCTGTTTTGGAAGCCTTTTCCGCATCTCTGTCTGCATTTCTAGCCTAAATTTAATCACAGGCAGTCCATACCCATTAGTTTAAACAGAGACACTCTCACTCATTTTGGGCAACCAAAGAGCTCCAGGCTGCTGTCAGCCTTTGTCAGCTTTGGGGCAGGTCAAGAGAGAAGTGTTAGCAAGTGACAAATGTTAGGAGAGGCAATGGCAAAGGATAGGTGTGGTTCCCTGTGTGCTATATGTCAATACAACCTCATGCAACACTTTATTGCCTAGGTTAGGGGCTTTACTGCAAAAAAGACCATGGGGTGGGGGACGTCATCTGCTGTATATAAATTGGGAAAAAATATGATAAGCCTCACACCAAAGTGTCGATCCCAGGACATAGAGGTTTTATAAACAGTTCTGCTTTCTCATTGGGTGTGAACCTGGCTTTCCCTGGCAAACTACTTACCAACGAGCCAGCCAAAAAGCCTATTTACCACCTGTACCTAAACACGTGGCAGGGAGTTTGGCACCTCTCCAGTGAGAACAAACATCAAGGACAAAATCATTTATAGGGTAGCTCTAGTCAGAACTGTCTTGGTCTCTTGTTTGCAGCTAAGAGATTATACGGTGTTGAAACCAAACACAGGCTGGGAAG